>JAJTUV010001629.1:0-282594 GCA_021653895.1 Mastomys natalensis | reverse complement strand
CCCGGCAAAATGCCGATTGAGTTAAAACAGGATGGGAAGCCCCTGAGCCTACCCTATGGCTGCTGAGTCTGATGCTGTTATGTGCGACCACAACCCACCACCACAACCGCAGCTGAGATGGGAAATTATGGAACGTTCCTGAGACCTATGCTGGCCCTGCATAGTTCTTTAAACCCTTTGTTTGGACAAAAGCGCGGATTTTGTATTACGGCTGTTATTGTGGCCATCATAGCCACTCCTGCAGTTGCTGCCCCCTTGACGGGTTTCCCTCATTGGCCCTGTCGGGACAAGTGGCCACTGTTAACACTTTAAATAATTTGTCATCTTCCTTACTCAAGCTATTGATACACAAGCCTTTTTTAAATACCAATGGAAGGTGGCTTGATGATAGTCAATAGATAATTGTGGCAATTGGCTCAATTAGGGGTTAAAACGAAATTCCCTGGCTTGTGTGTTAAATCCGTCCAATATGATATTTCACGAGGGCAGCCAATCTCTCAAAAGTACTTTCTCATTTATTGTAATATAATTGGCTGACAAAATTTGATGGGGACCATGAGAAGGTTACGATTGGCTATTATTCAAACTAATTCTACCCGATTTGGTATACTATTGGCTGGTGGAATAGTGCTCTCTCTTTGGATGCTTAACAAACTGAAAAGACAACAGCGACAAAACAAAGTGGTCATCGCGCAGGCTTTACTTGCGGTAGAACGGGAGCATCCCCCCAAACTTGGTTAATATGCTCAGACATTGAGACTCTGCTCTGACTAGACTCTCTGAGGGCTCAGGTTCCCATTGCACCAGAGTGCGGTCGAGCGGATCTGTACATCTCCAGGGCTCGTGTTCCCATTGCACGGGATTAAAGGTGTACAGAGTCTCGCCCACACGGTCACTTCGAACGCCGGAAGTTGAGGAGGCTTTTGGCTGATCAGTGACGTAGTGGTACATCTGTTTGACATTTTAAAAATAAAGTAAAGGGGAGATGTCGGGAGCCGTTCCGCCATGGAAGTTTGGCGCGGTTCCTGCTTCCTGGTTACTCTCGAGAGTAACGCATGCGCGTTGTCCACTAGATCTTGCAAGCTGTTTCCCTTGATTGGCTTACGCTGAAGCACCAATGAGGGGCGCACACGCCATACCGAGCCCTATATAAGTGACGAGCTCCTCGAGCTCGGGGTCCTTCTCCATCTTGAACAGAGCGGATAATAAAGTGTGCTGTCAGAAGAATCCTGTTTGCCGCGTCTTCTTATCGGGCGAAGTGGGCGCGAATGTATGTGTGTATGTATGTATGTGTGTGTGTATGTATGTTTTGTGTGTGTGTATGTTGCATGTGTGTGTATGTATATATGCATGTATGTGTGTATGTGGGTGTGTTTGAGTGAATGGTTCGTGTTTTGCCACACCCCATGTGTTGGCCAGAAGAAGGTGTCAGATTCTTTGGATCTGGAGTTACAGGTAGTTGCGGTCAGCCACATGTGGATGTTGTTAATCGAGCTTGTGTCCTAAATGGTCACTGAGCCATCTCCCCTCCCTCCCCTCCCCATTTTAGCAATCTTAATTGGAAGTAAATAGCCAGCCCCAGTCAGTCTTCAGTGAAGTTCCTCCTTTGAACACGATGAACTGACACAGATCAATGAAGCAGTAGATACTGCCAGAAAGCCTGTGACACTAAATTCAGAGCCGCCAACCATATAAGGAATGCGGAAGATCCCCAATGGTTCTCCTGTCTATGAAATGCATGGCCAGCTCCTGCCAGACCTGCTCTTCCAGCCAGTGAAGACCTTAAGCTGTGGGAGGGCATAACTCCCAAAGACGCTGGAAAGTGGACAAAATCAACAGGATTCCGGAGAGACGTGAGACTTGGAGGTAGGAAGTGCCAGGCAGTGATGGTCTGTTTACAGCTCTTAGCTAACCAAAGTTGAAATTCCAATACAAAGGCACAGCCCTTCAGACCTGAGGAAAGACTTTGGGACAAACAAGGATGCTGAAACTTAACAGAGTATCTTGGCAAGCAGAGGGGCACCCCAGCGTCTGTGTCTAAACGCCTACATCTCTTGCTGAGTCTCTGTGTAGTTGCCGTAGCGGCGGCGGGGGGGGGGGGCGGCGGCGGCGGCGGCGGGGGGGGGTGGGGGCACAGACTGCAAAGTGAACCAGTTCTCAAGACAGAGTCTACAGTTGGTGCCTGTCAAAACAAAGCCATCCACTGGTCAGAGAAATGTAGACGAGCCCTGCACTAGCAACTGCAGCTCGCACGTGTGTCAGTGATGTCAGAGGATTTTAAGTGTTGCTTGTCTTCAGCACGGTTTGTTCCCCAGCCCCAAATCCAGCACAGCCACGTCGGTTTCCTTATTATCAGCCCAAGCTCGGTACATTTCATGGATTTAGAGAGATGTTACAGTTCTTTTCAGAGAATTTAAAGGAAGAATTTATGAGTGCTACCTTCAAAACTAGACAAATTGTCAAAAACAAGCGCCCTTTTTGTTCAATTAATTGTTTACATTTGCAATTACTCTGCACTCTAAATCCCCACCCCACCCCCTTGATCAGTAGCAAGGACCCTGGCATCGTTCACCAGGTTCTTTGGGCCCTTCGTGCTCTGCATTTGTCTCTTACATCAAAGGGATTTCCATAAACCAGACAGACACCAAAGTGTGATGGACACGTGCGTCACTCTTTGAGTGGCTAGTACTGTTTCTAGCTTTTGGAATAGATGGCTATTTAAAAAAAAAATCAGAGATTCTTAGCAGCTGACAAAAAAAATGTACGAATTTGCCTTCTAATTTCTTGCTTTTGGACACACACTCTGCTGTTTTCCCTTGGAGGATTAATGGAGAAACAAGGTCTTCTGGAGGTTGGGGGCTATGCAAAGCAAGAGGAGATCAAAGAGGTTTTACCTTTCAGTGGCTGAGGTCATAGGTACCTCTATGCCCCGTGCCCAAAGCAGCCAGTGTTACTTTCAGACGGCAATGTTGATGGATTCTAGACTTACTGACTGCATACGAGGCTATTAACTCCACGAGACAGCAGGCAGGACCCACATGCATTAACACACAACTGTCATGTGACTACCCTGTAAGACTAGCTACAGTTCAGTAGCCAGGTCCCGGGTTTCCTCCCGTGACTCCCCTGTGTTCACACTCACACCAGCTATACCTCTCTGAAACCCCACAGTAAGCTCAGCTCAGCACAGTACCGCTCCAGAGCTGGAGCCCCATAAACACGAAAGATTAAAACAAAGCGTAAACATGCTTTTCGTGTAAGTTCATATACAAGGGCTATCATTGCCACCATGTCTGAAATGGCAGCCTTCCTCGGCCCTCAGTTTCTACTTATCTAGTGTGTCTTCATCTCACTAAGGGACTCCAGACCATCGCCATTGTATTTCTGCTCCCACTGGAGAGTACTAACAGTGGTGGCGTGCCGAACTGAGGAAAGCAAATGGTTCGCCCCAAGAGCCAGCAACAAGGAAATGCATTGTTTGAGGGTAATGTAGAATCCTTACTAAAGCCTATAATGGGTTGGTCTGCTTTTATTACCTTCAAATGCATCCCCAATCCTGGAGGGGGAAAAAACTGGGTACCCTGCCAGGACAGACTGCTCTTTGGCCTCGGTAAACTCTCAACAAGGAATCCGTGTGCTTTATCCATGGTTGTATCTCATCCCCAGCTACAAAATAGCTGTTATGGATGATGTGTCTTGTAACTTTAACATGCGTGATTTATCTCCCCGATGTAGACCTTCATGTTAAAGATGCATCTTAATTGTAAGTGCGCACCGCTCCATAGTACCCCAGAGATGAATATTTGACCAAGTACTGTTAGAATTTGTAATTATTACCTGAAATTGAGATTTTATTTATTTATTTTTTGTATAATAGCTCTGAAGACATATCAGTGGCTGAGATATCCCAAGAAAGCCATTCAATAGGACAGCAAGAAACAGGACAGGGAACATGCCACAACTCCCCTCCAGTCTGCATGCAAGCTGCATGGCTCTGACTCTCTGGCCATCCCTCCCCTGCTGCTTTAGAGACAGAGACCCCATCTGTTGAATCTTATCTGAGGCTGTCACCAGGCTACATCTTAACATCCATTGTCTCACGTCATCCCAGATGTAGAAGTGCTATGATTGCTCTTGTTCCACAATGAAAACAAGACTGACGATATTACACAGTGCAGCCCGGGATTGATCAGAACGGAGGTACACGCTACACCAGAGCTTTCCTTCCCACTTTCAATGCAGATCAAGCGGCTCCTACTCGTTATCATAGGCAACTCCATTTGTCTTTACAAATGCCCTTAGGATGGGGAGGAGTGGAGCGCTGTTTTAGCCTAGGTTTTCACTCTAGGCTTCCTCTGGCTTCACTCTTTTGAACCCAGGAATTAAATGGGTCAGTGAATTCACAGAGCCGTTAACGAGCTCTTGCCACAGAATGACTTGTAGCATCTCACCCTTTTCCACAACTTCAAGGTAAAAATGGTTCAGTACCATGTTCCAGGGGCCACAGAAATGTAAGGTACTCCTGACGCCTTATTCATCCGAGTCCTAACTCAAATCTAGAACCCTAGATGCTTAAGCCAAACCTCTAGACAAAAATAAAATAAAACCAGGTGCTGACCCCTTTGTGACCTGTGTCCCACCCCACATGATGTCTCATCTACTATAAAGTCCCACACATCCTCACGCAACCAAAGCTATATGAGGTACACAGAATAACATTTTGCCTTATTGCTATTTATGCCTCTATAATATATTACCTAGGGATGTTATATCCATCTGTGATGCTGTAATTTTTTTTTTTAAAACAGGGTCTTACTATGTAAGCCTGGCTGGCCTGGAACTCACTATGTAACTGAGGCTGGTCTTGAAGTCACAGAGATCCACCTGCCTCTGCCTTCTGAGTGCTGTGTGCATCAACGTGTGTGCCTGGTGTCCAAAGAGCTAAGAAGAGAGCATCAGGGTTACGCTGCCATTACAAATAGCTGTGAGCGACCAGGTGGATGACGGGATTCAAATGTGACAAGTGTTCTTCACTACGAGGCAATTCTCCATCCCTGACCATGGCCTTTCTTAATGGCCATTAATTAATGAGCGATTTAGTAGAAGAGGAAATAAACCAAGATTGTGGTAAACACAGATCTGAAATTCCTCTCTGCCCAAGCCAAAAAATAAATAAATAAAAATAAAGCCATATATCTCAGAGATATTGGGTTAAATACCACAACAACCTTTGTCAAGAAGACTGGTACTCTAAAACGCTCAAAATTTATAGTACTTTTGTAAAGTAAAATAAGTTTGTATTGACATCATGATCATCAAACCAGCCCAATACCCCTACGGTCATGGCTGAGCCTGTATTTCTCCTTGCTCCTGCTTAGACGTCTCACCTCCCTGCCTACACAGAAACATGTTCTATCAAGTAGCAACAGGCTCTCTGATCACAGGACCCTGGCAATCTTTGCAAAGCCATGGCTTGGATCTCTTTTGAGTCATATTTTTCAATAAATCATTGTAGGTACTTTTAATATATTTCCTGGGTTTTGTGTTTCTCCAAAGCATTCTTCAAAATAGCCATCAGTCTAAAAGCCACGCGTAGAAGAAAGGACACATGTGATACCACTAGGCCAGGTTTCCTCCTAGCTTTGCACTGGAGCATCACTGTGTGACTCTAGACCTCAGCCTCCTCCTTTTCTATTTCTATAAGTAAATGTATAGCATCACACACGTAATTAAGTGTAGACCACTACTGCCCAGTGCTAGTAGACACTTAACAATACCCATCTCTCGTCTCCCTCACTTATAGCCTGCCCTTTCAACCCGCTCCCAAAGATACAGAGTGGAGTCTCTCAGGAAAACCAGGCCTGAATCTTATTAGCAATAGCTAAGGTTGTGGGTAGATATCGATGGGTCTACAGGAAGGACCATGATTGTCATGGGCACATCTCCATGGCCTGAGGGACTTAGGATACAACCAGACTTTCCACATAAGAAGGTGGTCCTTTGAGGTAGGTTTCTGTTTATATCCTTCATCCCAAATAGCCGTTGTGCTCCTACTTAAATGAGGAAGCTAAAGTGTTTATCTCATAGGAAGAGGATATGGAAGAGGAGTGATAGACCCTAAGCAGAGACGGGATGATTCATGATACAGTGTCTAGCAGAGTAAGAGAAGACCCAATGTTCTAGACCAGTAGAATGAGTATGCTTGATAAATCTACATTCTCAATAATGAGAGGTTTTAGATGTTGCCCATAGAATTGTGAGATTTGAGTAGGTAAATATCCTCAACTTGATTGATATGACATTTGTACTTTGGTCTGACACTGCCCTAATAATACATATGATTCTTAAAATACATTTTTTTAATGTCAACCAATTATCAGGAATTAGAGACAAAACATTATAGAAGAAAAAAATAAAGCTCTCACTAGTCTCAAGATAAGTGATGAAACGCATACACTGGTGACCATAAATTTGATGTTGATGAAGGACAAAACCTTAAAGTGTGAAGCTGCCACACACACACACACACACACACACACACACAACACACACCACACTGCAGCACTGCAGGGTCCTGGGCATTTGTTGATGCTGTTTGTTTTGTTGGTGTTCTTTGAAATGGCTGTATTGCCCAGGCTGTCTTCAAGCTTGTGAAGCTCCTGCCTCAACTTCCCACGGAATCAGGATGACAGGTGCATGGCACTGTGCTAGGCTAGAAGTAGTGTTGATAGTCCTGAATCTACCCACACACTTCCATTCAGATAATGGAAGAAAAGAGAGAATTTCCTAATTGCTTAGAAGAGGTTGCAATTACTTTACTTGCAAATTGGAGTAATTGCTGTACAAGTCTGTGTAAGAAAGGAAAACAGGGAATTCAGGTTCTCATGAACATAGGTGCAAGTCCTCAACGGGCCAGGTGGTGGTGCACGCTTTTAACCCAGCACCCAGAAGGCAGAAACAAGCATACCTCCACAAGTTCAAGGCCAGCCAGACCTACATACATGGCAAGTTATAGGCTGACCGAAAATGTTCACAAATTACAGCTAACAAGATTCTTAGGTCCAGAATTCTTTTTAGGTTTTCTAAACCAAAAGAAAGAAACCCTAGTTTTTAAGACTAGACATAAGAATTAAAGGATAATTTATCATAAAAAATTGAATAAATGGTAAAGGAGCACACAATATTATGCCTAGTATCATTACCCATTAGAAAAAATAACTAAAACACAATGAACAACTACAAACTTGTCAGCATGGCTACACTCTGTTAGAATGGCTACATTTTGTTAGGATGCTACATTTTGTTTGTCAGGAGCTACATTTTGTTAGGATGGTTACATTCTATTAGAATGGCTACATTTTGTTTGCCAGGATGCTACATTTTGTTAGAATGGATAAATTCTGTTAGGATGCAACATTTTGTTAGGATGGCTACATTTTGTTTTAAATTGATGATTCTGACAATGAAGAGAAGCAACTGAATAACTGATAGATTATAATGGTTATATAAAAGAGTATGATAACAAGAGAATACTTGGCAAGTTTTACACCTGCAGTTGCGTTTACAACAACATGACCAAGCAGTCTTTATGCTACATATTTACTCTAAAGATATTTAAACTCTTGATTACACAAAAAAACCTAACAGGACCGGTTAGAGAGATTGTTCAGTGGGTGAGAAGACTTTCCCACAAACAGGAGGACTGAGTTTGGGTCCCTAGCACCCATTTGGAAAGCACACGTGGCCTTGTGCATGCACCTGTAACCCACATACCATGTGGGGTCAGAGGTGGAAGGGAGGTATTTGATAGAAGCCAGACTAGCTCTAGACTCAGAGAGAGAGGCCATGTCTCAAAAGAATAAGGTAGAGAGAGCAGAATACTGCATCCTCCTCTGGTCTATGCATGTACATACATGCACATAAAAATAAGTAACCAAAAATCTGTGTATGAAGATGTATGTAAGATAGTATTCATAACTGCTAAAAAAAAAAAAAAAAAGTGTAACTGATCCAAATGTCTTTGAGTTTGGGAGTGGCTAAACCATGGTGTACGTAAGCATGTAGAGGAGTCTTTCTCAGGAATAGAAGAAATGAGCCAATGACCGAAGGCATTCTAACTGGAAGACAACAGATTCAGAAAGTATCCTATGGCTTCATTTATTTGACGTCCTGGGGGGAAAATAGAATTATAGAGACAGAGAAGAGAAATCAATGGGTGCCAGAGATTAGGGGACTGTTCTATATTATGACTATAGTAGTACTCTATGAGATTATCCAAACTTAGAAGACTACCCAAATAGTGTTGGTGAGACCTGAAGAGTTGGCTCTGTGACGAAGAGCACTTACTGCTCCTCCACGAGACCAGACTTCAGTTCTTATCACCCACCTGGTGTGGTTCATAACCCTCCCTAAGGATCCAATGCTTTCTTCTGACCTCTGAAGTCACCTGGCTGGCATATAGTCACACAAGTGTGCGCATGTGCACGCACGCGCACGAGTGCGCACATGCACACACACAAATACACACATTTATAATTTCTTTTGAAGTGCATTGAGTTTGTTATATGTAAGTTAAAAATAAAAGAAATCTGGAGTAGCTATATCATTGTCAAAAAAAATGACATGGACATAACTTTCTCTCAAAAAGTTAAGAAAATTCATGAACATTCTTCTAGACTGATCAAGAACAAGAAAGATATCACTGCCTCCAAGAGCAATAGGAGACCCACACTACAGGTCCTACAGATGTTAGAACATAACAGGGAGGGGCTGGAAAGGTGGCTCCACAGTTAAGAGCACCTGGTTGTCCTTGCAAAAGACCTGGGTTGGGTTCCCAGCACCCATATGGTGGCTTGCAGCCATCTATAACTCCACTTAGAAGGGATTGATGCCCTCTTCTGAGTTCTGCAGGTACCAGGCATGAATATGGTGTACATACATATACACAGACAAATACACGTGAACATCAAAATAACTAAAGTATATAATAAGGAAATGCAAACAATCCATGCCATTGAGCTTAACAACCTAGGTAAAATTAATAAATTCACTGAAAGCCACGAACAGCCTAAGCTGGTACCTGAATATCTCCTAGTTCTAGTATCTACTAGAGATACTGGACGGAAGGGATGTGGGGGATTGAGAATAACCCTTCCCAAGGTTTATAGAAGAAATAAGATTAATTCTACTCAAGCTCTTGCAAACACACACACACACACACACACACACACACACACACACACATAGAGGCAAAGGCAACACTCCGTTGATCATTCAATTACATCACAATTTTAAGTACATCAAATGGAGACTGGGCCGCCATTACTTACAAGGCTCCTAAATCAAGGTCATTGCCCAAGAATTCTTCAAGTAGACTTGTATCCAAGGCTGGGTTCTCCAGAGTGCCACTGGCTCCCTGCGCTGCAAAGAAAAATTGAAAGTCTTGAGAACCACAGTGTTTCAGAGTGACTGCTAAAACCTGGGCAAGCAGATACCCGGACTTACAATGCATTTATTGGGAATGTAGTCTCTTTGCCATTTAAATACTTCCTTCAGAAATGTCTTCAAGTCACCCTTTCCAGCAAGACTTCCTGGTATTATTTATTTAAGAACAAACAGTTCTTATGTTTTATTTTAGCCAATCCTCCTACTAAGTGTTCTGATCATTTGTGGTGATAAGTTCTTTCTCCTGACCGAGGCTAGTGTAGTGCTCTGCTTATGAGCCCCTATAAGACTGAATGCTTGCTTGTCTTGTGCACTGTTGAAAACCTGCTTTCCCTGCCCTCTCCGTCCCTTTCCCCTCCCCTTTCCCCTTCTGTCTCCATCTGTCCCTCCTCCTCCCCTTCCTCTCTTCTCCTTTAAGGAGAGGAACTGCATCTTCCTTATTTTTCCACATTGATCCAAGGCCTGAAAGAAGTAAGCAACAGTATTGTTGGTCAGATAGATAGAGAAATAACGGATGAATGGGTGAGTGGATGGATGGATGGATGGTTGCTGACCACTTTGATCTCTCCCCCCACCCCCCGCTGAAGGACAGCGGATTTGAACTCGGGACAGACAGAGCGACAGAGCACTCTAGCGACAGAGCGCGATCACTACAGCGATGCGCCACCATAGGCCAGTTGACCGCTTTGATCAACACAAGTTCAACATCTTCTTTACATTTTTGTTAGACTTCCTAGCATATCACAGCTCTCTCTTTCTTCTTGACTTACAAACTGAAAAGAAAATATTTATTCTTCATGGATTGTAGTGAATATTACTAGAATTTTAAAAGAATATAAAATACAGTGTAAAAATATAATGAGGAAGAGAAAAAAAGCATTTTGGGGGTTGGAGAAATGACTTAGCAGGGAAAAGGAGCTTTCTGGAAGACTGACCACCTGAGTTTGATTCCTGGGAAATACTGTGCAAGGAGGGAGGAACCTGCTCCAGAATGTTGTCTTCCACCCTCCATACACACATGCCCACACACACATATACACACACACATGCACACGCACACACAGTAATAATAAACTAAACACTTTTGCCAGCAGTGAAAATGATTTTATACTTAACAAACTCAAGAGAAAGATAACTGATTATCTCAAATGATCAGACCATCAAATAGGAGGGTTGGCTAAAATAAAACATGAAAACTAATTGTTCTTATATACATAATACCAATTAATGTTCAGATGAATATAATGGGGGAGATTTCATTGAAAATAGGAAAAAACCTAAAACACTTAAGAATATATTTAAGAACGCTTTTTAATTTGTCTCTTATTTTAGCATGCTAACTAATAAGTTTCATTATTTCATCTTCATACATATTAATTATTATACCAGAATAATTTTTAACTAAAAGTCTCTACCTGAGGCCTTAGGGTGAGTTTTAAATAAATGAAGAGACTTACATAGTTCTTTACCTGTCTCAGTATTACAAAGTTTTCAGTGGATGTCATTTGGAACATCTGCCATCTCACTGTGACTCTTCTGAGGCAACCCTCGCAAAGCCACCAGCTGCACACAGGTCCAGCACGTGGCCTCCACAGACAGAGCGAGGCAGAACAGCAGGGCTTTGGCCAGTGACCAACTCGATTATTTCAATCAATAATTTGAATGAACAGATTTTAAATCTGGCATTTTAGATGAAACCATACAATAATAAGGGGGTAAAAACTACTAGATAATAATCTAGATATTTCTGCTGTTTGCTTAAATCCTGGTTTGGTGTTTTCCCTTCTGAGTCCTGCTTATTCCACTTTTATTCCAATTGCATGTCAAACTGTTGAACACACACAATAACCCCCTTCTTAAAGGTGTCTGTGTCACTTAAGTCAAATGCTCTCCACACTAAAATGTTTTGAAATAATTCTTTAAATTATTTCTTCCTAGCAGGTCACAGGGACATACACAGTCCATAAGTAGAAGCAGGAGGATCTCTGTGAGTTCAAGGCCAGCCTGGTCTCTACAGTGAGCTCCAGGACAACTAAGAATACATAGAGAGATGTATTCTTGTCTCAAACAAACAAACAAACAAACACTTATTATTTTGAGGTATAAATGTAACAAAATGACACAGAAGAAAGCAAGAGCTATATGAATGGGCACACTGAAGGGACACAAGCAACCCAAGATAAGTAAATATAATATCTGGAGTTTTGCGACATGACAAGCATAGGTTTGCCAATGAACACTATGAGGGAAACACACGGCTGGCTATCTGTGAGGGGCAAACGCAATCACTGCCGGCCTCAACATCAAATTCCAGATCGGTCAAGCATTGCTATGGGAAAATCAGATCACGGGAAAAAACTGTGATGGTAGTCATGTGCAAGCATGAACGTCTGAGCATAGTTCTCATGTTCATAAGACAGACAAGGCCTTTCCCCCATGGCATAAAAACCAGAAACAATAAAGAAATACATGAGTGAATTTCTCTTTATAAATGTGATCAAACAAAATCATCATTTTGTACAATGAACATACCCTGGTGATTTTAAAAACTCACCTTATTGGATTTGGAGGAGGAAAGAATTCTTGATATTTTAAAGAATAATTTAAATGCAATAGAGAAGTAATACGAAAGCAAAGGAACTCACAAAATAGTCTTCATGGGTATTATCATACTACATTTGCCTTTCCCTCTGTATCTCTCTCTGTCTCTCTGTCTCTGTCTGTCTGTCTCTCTCACATACACATACTCAAAAACTCCCACATACACACACGTGCATACATACACACACTCCTATACACACATACATATGCACTCTCTCACACACATATACACACACTCACACACACACAAATACAAATATGTACTCTCTCACACACATACACACTCTCACACGCATATGCACTCTCTCACACATGCAGACACACACTCTCTCACACACACATTCTCTCACACACATACACACTCATTCTCTGTCTCTCTCTCTCTCACACACACACACACACTCTCTCACACACTCTCTCTTATTCCCACACTCCTCTCTCACGTATACGTCATACACACACATATAACGACATTTATCTTTAAAAGCAAAGCAACAAAAAGACACATACATCTTCCTATAGAATATTTTCACTAACACACACACAATCTTATCAAATATTTTCACAACTACAATTCAATCGTGAGCATCAGGAAGTTTAACATTGATACGGGTTTTTAATATAGCTCATGTTCCTATCCAACCTTTACCTATTATCCCTGTAATGTTCCTTGTGGGTAAATTTTTTTCTTGTCCAGCATCGAATCCATTTCTCTATCAGGACTTCTCAGATTTTTTTTTTTTTTTTAAAAACTGGCTAGATGTTTTGTGAATGATTATGGGAAAATAAGATAAGCAATAAAATTTGGAAGGCTCGAGGATGAGATGAGAGACCCTAATGATAATAATACCTCAGAGCCCACTGAAAGATTATTCTTCCCCCTCCTCCCTCTTCCCTCCCTCTCCCTCCTCCTCCTCAGACTTCTGTCACTATAATTAACTACCTGAGGCAAGCTAACTTTATAAAGAAAGGTGGTTAGTTTAGTTCAAGGTTTTAGAATTTCATACATCTATGTCTCTAAGTCCAGTTTCTGTTCCTTTTCTTAGCAAGCACCAAGAGATCAATCATGGGGGTCCCACCCTATGACCTTAACTAAACTGTACTGGTTGGTTTTGTGTGTCAACTTGACGCAAGCTGGACTTATCACAGAGAAAGGCACCACCCTTGAGGAAATGCCTCCATGAGATCCAGCTGTAAGGCATTTTCTCAATTAGTGATCAAGCGAGGAGAGCCCAGCCCACCGTGGGTGGTGCCATTCCCTGGGCTGGTGGTCCTGGGTTCTATAAGAAAGCAAGCTGAGCAAGGCAGGGGAAGCAAGCCAGTAAGTAACATCCCTCCATGGCCTCTGCATCAGCTCCTGCCTCCAAGTTCCTTCCCTGTGTGAGTTCCTGTCCTGACTTCCTTTGGTGATGAACAGCAATGTGGAAGTGTAAGCTGAATTAACCCTTTCCTCCCCAACTTGCTTCATGGTCATGATGTTTTGTGCAGGAATAGAAACCCTGACTAAGACATAAGCTATCACTTTTCAGGTGCTTCATCTCTAAGTCCTATAGATGGGTTAAATCTCCAGATGTAATTCTATTAGCATGTGAATTTAGAACAACAAACCATAGCACTACTTAAATCTGAGTTAGAAGAAACTAGTCCAACACATTAGTGATTTTTTTTTAACCCTATTTCTTGGCCTTGAAAGAATTCTTTTAAACTTCTATCTTTAACAGTATACAAAGAATTATTTATATTCTGCAGTCTCTATGGTTCCCATCAAGTTATTTTTTATTGTATTAAGTTCAAGTAAAATTAATATAGTATATGTAAAGTAAGACCAATTTATTAGCCAAATATTGTGGTGCACACCTGGAAGCCCCAGAGTGTAGAATGCAAAGGCAATAAGATTGTGAGGCCAGCCTGGGCCACAGAGTGAAATGTGTCTTAGGAAATCAATATTGATTTCATTAAAAACTACCCTATTCACTCATTTATCCTTCTCTCTGTGAAGAGAGACAGTGAATGTGACTACAACACCATTAACAGTGGCTTCCTTATTAATTTAAGACAATTTTATCATTATTTAGAAATACCTACTTTATACTTTGAAAAAGTACGTTGTACAACTTCACATCAAATGATATTTTAAAAGTGATTTTAAAACCAACTTGCCAGAATTTTCAAAAAAATAAAGACAAAGTCTAAAATTACTCATAGCCTCAGAATAAATAGGAAAATGTCCACTCATTCTTATTAACAGACCCTGTATATAACAGCACGAAGGCCGGACATGGGAGACACACCTTTAAGCCTAGCACTCAGGAGGTAGAAAAGGGCAGAGCTCTCTGAGTTTGAGGCTAGCTTGGTCTACACTGCAAGTTCCAGGCCAGCCAGGGCTACATAGTGAGACCTGTCTCGAAATGATAGATGGAGAGAGAGAGACAGAGAGACAGAGAGAGACACACAGAGAGACACAGAGATATAGAAACAAAGACAGAGAGACAGATGATAGAAGGTAGATAGATAAATAGATAGATGATAGATAGATAATAGGTAGACAGACAGACATACAGACATATAGATAGATAGGCTGAAGAGATTACTGTGTTTAAAGTGCCTGCTGCTCTTGCAGAGGACCCACATTCAGTTCCCAGTAATCACATGGGTGGCTCACAGCTGCCTACAACTACAACTGCAGGGGATCCAATGCCCTCTTCTGACCACTGTGAGCACCTACAAAAAAGTGGCATAGAGTTACACAAACACAAACAGACAGAAATAAATAGTAAACACAAATAAGTAAACAAACAAAGCAGCATCACAGAGGACGCATTTAAAATGTGAACACGGTAACTCCCCCCACCAGTTTCACAGTTTAAGCTGTGGCAGTTTAGATGAGGCTGGCCCCTGTGTGCTCAGATATTTGAATACTTGGTCCCCAGTTGGTGATGCTCTTGGGGACTTCCTGATTGTGTTGCAGGTTGTGTGTACTCTCTCAGCTGGCTGTTCCAGCTGCCAGGCAGGCCTAGCACCTCCACTCCACCATCATAAACTCGAAACTTCTGGAATCATGAGCCCAAATAAACTCCTCCCTTTTCTAAGCTGCCTTGGTCATGGTTCTGTTATTGGTGTCTTGTTTGGTTTTTTGTTTAATCGCATGCTATAAGTAGCATACATGCACAATACACACGGAGAAATATATAATAAGCTGACAAATTAATTAATAAAATGGCATCACTGGTCATACATTTAAAACACGAGCAGCATGATAATGTCTCCACTAGTTGTGCCATTCTGGAACACAGAGGAAAAAATCAAAGGCCATGTTGGCAGAAATGAAATGCAGAAAGAAAACCACAGACTGGCACTGGATGTTTTACCTACACTTTAAGACAAATGTTGTCGAGTGGAATTGAACTTTTAGAGACTCTATCATTAAGGCACAAAAAATATGATGCAGTTTTTGGATTTATTTATTAAAAGGAAAAATACGTTTGACTTTTGAAACCAATGCCAAAAGCATTGAATACTCTGTCAATTCTAATGAATGCTTCCCATGTATGACATGACGATTAAAATCTCCCATCAAGGAACACCCAGTGATAAGTTTAATGATCTTTTTAATTAAAATGATTTAGCTAGAATGATCAGTGTTAGGGGTGAAATGGGATGCTGCTGATTTGTTAGACACTTCGGTACGCAGAGCTGCAGTTCTCAAACCTGTGGGTTGTGATGCTTCTGGGGGTTAAAAGACCCCTTCACAGGGGTCACCTAAGATCACTGGAAAAGAGGTATTTACATTACAATTCATCACAGTAGCAAAGCAACAGTTATGAAAGAGCAAAAAATTAATAATGTACAGTTGTGGGCCACGACAACACCAGGAACTGTATTAAAGGGTTGCAGCATTAGGAAGGTTGAGAACCTTAGAGCATCACAGGTCTCTGACATCCAGAAGCTGCTGACCCAGGTTTGAATGAAGGCAAGCAACTGGCTGGTCACGTGCAGCTTTGCCACTGTCAGCTGCTGAGCACTGATACATGCAGAGCAGGGTTAGAGTCTTGCTTGCCTTTGGCAACTCCTCCTGACATCCATTCTGCGTGGCTCCCTTTGTTGTATGAGATATTTTGTTTTTTCAGATAACAAAAATCCTTGTGTCTTCGGAGTCTCAGAGTTTGGTGGAGTTTATAGCTTTGGCCAAAGGTAGGAAGCCAAAGTCTTCTCTTTTACTTTTATTAAATTCTGAAATAGGTGCTAGGTAGTTGAATAAGGGCTCAGTGCTTTTTGTGGGTTCTTCTTTCAGGGGTGATTTCTTACATTTTGTGCCGGCTTCACAAACGGAACATGAAGGCTTCCTTCTCTCTGAGTGTTCTGGAATTGTGACACTTGTGGAGAAGCGCACAACCAACTCTATTTGCAGACATGGTGAGAGCGGAATGGGTGGAATGGGTCACTAAAGTTTCATGAATGTATAGGGGAAAGAGATCCCTAAACTTTGTGATGCTCAAAACTGGTACCATGTCCTTTAGATTGACCTTGAAGAAAGGCTAGGATGCAGACTACAGCACAAATGTCATTATCTTCCAGCCAGTCCACTGTGTCTGTCTACTAAGTGCCACCATATGCAGCACTGTGCACTGTGCTGAAGACATAGGAGCAAAAACGGGAACAAAAACCTTCCATGGGGATCAGTAAGATGACTCTACAGGAAAAGGCACTTGTCACCAAGTGTGATGATTAGTATATGCTTGGCCCAGGGAGGCACTATTAGAAGGTGTGGTCTTGTTGGAGTGGGTGTATCACTGTGGGCATAGGCTTTTTGAGTCCTTCCTCCTAGCTTCCTGGAAGCCAGTCTTCTCCTGTTTGCCTACAGAACAAGAAGTGGAACTATCAGCAACTCCAGTTCCATATCTGCCTAGATGCTGCCATGTTCCCATCCTGATGATAAGGGACTAAACCTCTGAACCTGTAAGCCAGTACAATTAAATGTCCTTTGTAAGAGTTGCCTTGGTCATGGTATCTATTCACAGAAGTAAAACCCTAAGACAGAAGTTGGTACCAGGGACTGGAGTATTGATATGACAGGCCTGACCATGCTTTTGTTTGGAGGACTGTAGATTTGGGGACTTTGGATTTAGAAAGCTGTGGAATGCTTTAAGTAGAGCTTAATGAGCTATCCTAGTAGAATATGGAAGACTGTGTTGCTGAGAGTGATTTGAACTGTGCAGACCTGGCCCAAAAGGTTTTAGAGGAGAAGAATTTCAGTACGTGGCATAGAGACTGTTTTTGTGGTATTTTGGTGAAGAACATGGCTTTTTGCCATTGTCAAGAGTCTGCCTGAGGCTAAGGTGATGAGATATAGATTAATTATGTTAACAAAGGAAATCTCAAAAAAGCCCAACAGAGACTTTGTTCTCTGCTTTAGTCTTATGAAGAGTACTTTCATGAAAAGCAGCATGCTGAGAAAGAAAAAATACAAAATATGTGGTTCACGTATTAAGGGGCACCAGGAAGTAGAATGGAGCTGAATCTATGTTCTAGGAGATAACAGATTAAGGAGTGGTGACCTTGGGCAAGATCCCACCAGCTAAATTTAAGTACAGGTAAGGTAGTACAAGCCTTTAATCCAGGAGATTGAGGCAAGTAGATCTCTGAGTTCAAGACCAGCCTGGGACAGAGCATATTCTAGGTGAAGAAAAGCTTAAATCCAGGCATAGTGGTACACACATTTAATCTCAAAATTATAGGAGACAGAGCCATACAGATCTCTGAGTTCAAGGTCAATCTATAGAGCAAGTTCAAGGACAGTCAAGCTTAGGCAGTGAGGGAGTTAAAAAAAAAAAAAAAAAAAAAACCAGAAAGCTGGTAATAGAATAAGGGGACTATGTTCCAACTCCAGCAAGCAGCAGAACTCCGCAGCTTTGGCCATGTGGCTCTGGCTTTAGAGTCCAGAGTAGAAAGGGACTACTGGGACTATTGATGCTGGTTAGCTGGAGCTAAGAAATTAGTGGTGATTAAGAAGAGACCAGCATTACTGAGGTGAAATCAGGAAGTGTTTTCTGAGAGCACAAAGAAACTGTTCCAGAAATAGCCAAGGTTGCAGCTGAGTTTGGTAATGTGTAAGAATCACCCAGTTTTGAAGGCATGAAGATCAGCTAAGGCTTGGCACTGTGAGAGGCCAGGGGAGGCTACTGGTAAAGGTACAGTCTCAGTTTCGGTTGACGGCCTAGGATTGAAGGGGTCATGCAAAGAAGCTGAGGCTTGGCACCATGAAGAGAGCCTATGAGAGGCTACTTGTGAAGCCAAGTTGCTGCAGAAGACCCTAGCATATTGGAGATGTCAGTATCGTGGGGATGATCACCAAGAACAGCAGTAGCAGTAGAATGGAGTCAACCAGAGCCTAGAGTGCTACAGAGAGCAGAGCTGGAGATGTGACCCAAACTCTTTGGAGGAGCCCAGAAGATCATGTATGGATCTCACACATTGGAACAAGAAGCTGTGAAATTAAAGTTGCCTTGGAGACACCAAAGATGTTAGAGTGTCAAATCATAGAATACCTGCCGGGGAAAGCTGCTAACAGGCAGTGGAACCAGCCCAGGAGAAAGAACATTTTTGCAGTCAACAAAGATGTAAAAAGAGTGGAGATCTGAAGACTGCTTTGACATCAGACACAGAGAGGCAGAGTTTAGAGTTTGCCCAGCTGGTTTCCTGTCTTGCTTTGGGAATTACAGTTAAATGATTGAATGAATCTCAGAAGAGATTTGGAACTTTGGACTTTTAACATTGTTGAGACTGCTATAGACTATGGGGGACTTTGGAAGTTGGACAAAATGTACTTTTTAATTATGCTATGGCTAGGTATGGCCCCCATAAACTCATGTGTTTAAACAGAACTATGGGGGCCAGGGAGTGGAATGTGATGGTTTGTATATGCTTGGCCCAGGGAGTGGCACTATAGGAGGTGTGGCCTTGTTGGAGAAGGTGTATCACTGTGGGCGTAGACTTTAATACCCTCTTTCAAGCTGTCTGGAAGCCAGTCTTCTCCTGTTTGCCTTTGGAACAAGGTGTAGAACTCTCAGCTCCTCTTACACCATGCCTGCCTGAATGCTGCCATGCTCCCACCTTGATGATAATGTGCTGGACCTCTGAACCTGTAAGCCAGCCCCAATTAAATGTTGTCTTTTCTAAGAGTTGTCTTGGTCATGGTGTCTGTTCACAGCAAGCAGTAAAACCCTAACTAAGACACCAAGCCTGACGATCTGAGTTTAAGCCCAGGAATTATGTGATTAGAAGAAAAGGAATAACTCCTTCTGCAAGTTATTCTCTGATCTCTACCTGCATACTGTGATGTATGTACACACACACACACCTGCACGCACTCACTCGCACGCACGCACACACATAGGTATGTATACAGACACACAAATATGAGAGGAAGGAAGAAAGAATAAAGAAAGAGAGAAGAGAAAAGGAAGAAAGCAAAGAGGGAAGAAGAGAGAAAGGGGAGGAGAGGGAGGGGAGGGGAGGGGAGGGGAGGGGAGGGGAGGGGAGGGGAGGGGAGGGGAGGGGAGGGGAGGAGGAAACTTTTCCAGCTTCCTAGTGTCTTGCTAAGCAAGGGTTGGTTACAATACCCACAACATAGAGAAGTAACTAGGATACAGTCACACAGTGGTGGCAGTATGACAGGCTGCCTTAGAGGATGTCATTCTGATTGTGAAGCGTCTCTGGAGTAGCCAGCTATGTGAACATCAAGGAGGGACCATGCTGGGCAGAAGGAGTGTCAAGGGCAAGAGCAAGGGATCTGTGCTGAGTGGGTATTGTATCCTCCCAGAACAGAGCACGGGGTGTAGGGACGATGAGATCAAGGGAACAGAAGCCTTTGGGAAGAGACTCGATGTGCCTCAGACTCAATTTCAAAGGGTCCCTCTGGTCGCTTTATGCAAAGGGACTTTAAGGGAGCAAGAATAGGAGGGAGATGCATTTGAATGCTACCGCAGCTGTCCAAAGACAATCAGTCAAATTTCAGCTTTTCACTCTGTACCTGGCTAGACGGCAGACTTTACCTTTCTTACGTCATTCACCCTTAATTCAGTTCTAGGCAGTAGCTGTCAGGATCACGAAGTTTACAAGGGTTAGGATGGCTGGTAAAGGTGTGCTTTGAGAGGTAGGGATTGGGGGAGAGGGGCAGTGTTGAGAGCAAGTTCAAGGGTCAAGGCTAGGGAAGTAGCTTGGTTGGTAGAGTTCTCTCCTAGCATGCGCAAAGCCCTGGGCTCCACCCCCAATGCTGTTTAAGCCAGGTATGGTGGCACGTGCTTGGATGCTAGCATTTGGGAAGCAGAGACTGGAGGAACATAAGTTAAAAAGCCATTCCCGGCTCTCTAGTGAGTTTGAGGCCAGGTTGGACTATAGGAAACTGGGTGTCAAGGCAGGCCTGGGTTGGCTCCCCCCGCTGTGAGCGACTCTGGTCAAGCTGGCTGAGCTGTCTCTGTCAGCAATGCCAACCAACTGCCGAGAGGACATACCTACTCTACTGCTTCACTGGGCGTTGGACAAGCCAAGTGCTAAGCAAAGCAGATGGAAGGAGAAATCTGTTTGGTTTCACATGGATGCTCCTGCTGGCATCCCATCTGCTTTATAGGGCACCCCTCCCCTAAGACACACGCACGCATGCACACACACACACACACATGTACATGAATGAACATAAGCACACGGGCATGCGCATCCACTTGCACACATGTGCACACACACAGACCCTTCTGAAGGTGCAAATAGGCGTCTGTATTCCCGAAGGTTCCTAATGTCCCACTTGCTCCTTATTATCCTGCTTCCCTTCCCAGATGGACACAGGAGATGGGTCCCTGCCTGACACAGCTCGTCCCAACACCAGGACGAACACAGAGAAATGGCTCCCTGCCGCGGCTGGCTTTCTCTAGGAGTCCAGATCACATCTGTGCTTTCCAGACCCAGAGGAAATAACTCAACAAGATAAATTCCTAGTGTCAGATAAAACTGTTTCAGGAGGTTTTAAACACGGAGAGCAAATCTCAGATGGCTCTTAAAATAAATCGCGTGCTTTTCAAAATAATCACTTTGCTCTAAATGCTTTAAACACTTGCTTCGATCACCCGGCTTGCATAGCCCTCCTCCCGCCATGTGCCTCATCTTCCCCTGGGGTCTCCTTGCTTCTGCATGGAAGCTTCATGGCTGAGAGGGCTGCCAAAGTCCTGCTCACAGGAAGAAAAGCTGCATAGGCCCCCCCATGGGAGTGTCGGAGAAGATGTGTCTTGATGGGATATGCAAATGAGTTCCAACTATCAGAGACAGGAAGCAGGCAAAAATGTGTCTGAGACTGAGAGCCACACCCCTGTGAAGCTTCCTGTCAGCTTTGCATCTCTGTATTTTAACCAGGTGCCAATTATGTGTTGTGTGTCTGCTCTCTCTGCTCAACTCTTACGCCCTCTAGAATATGAACTGTCTCTTACTGTACAGCACCTAAGCATCTAGAACAGTGGGTCCCAACCTGTGGCTCTCCACCTCTTTGGAGTTGCATATTGGATAGCCTGCATTTCAGATGTTTACATTATGCTCCATAAACGTAGCAAGATCAGTTATGAAGTAGCATCTAAATAATTTTATAGTTGGGGGGGGTCATCACAACATGAGGAACTGTATTAAAGGGTTGTAGCTTTCGAAAGACTGACAACCACTGATCCAGGACATGACCTGAGACATGGTAGTTATTCAATAAATATTAAGTTCATTTCATAAATGAAGACTTGGATGAGTTGTTCTAATTATCACTAGTACAAATGTGAAAGACACAGACTTCCTTGGTCAGCCTTTGAAGTGTGGTCAGCTGATTCTCGTTCCTGCCAATGAGGCCATGAGCCACTTCTCCACCACGATAGTCTGTCTATATCCCCCCCCCCAATCAGAGTTGCACGTGCCATATGCGTGACCACGGTGACATAAACGTAACTGACACAATCCTAAGCGGTAAAGCTTCTGGAGCAAGATGACGAACACAACATTTTCAGCAGAGAAGCAGCATGATCATGTTCATAATTTTGAAAGGTCCTTCAGCCCACGGTTGGGAGACTTGCCGTGCCTCGGTTTCTCTATAAAGTGATAGTAATAGCCCTACTTCGTACAGTTAAATGAGATGATACATACAAATCGCTTAGCGCAGCGACCGTTAAGTGCTACCTTCTATTGTTACCATCAGTTTCTCTGCTCAGAAAGTTCACAGACCTCAGGGGGGGGGGGAAACAACGTCAAAACCTCATAGCAACAAATGCGACATCTAAAACATGGCCTGGGGTGTGATCGCTATTCAATGTGCCCAGGGCATTGTGGGATACCTACATGACTCAGCAGAGTGATATGGTATCAGGAAAACCTTCTGGGATGGAGGGCAATGAGTTGTAGCAAGAGCAGCTTCTGGGCTATTGAGTGTCATGTGACTCTGATCCAGTTCCGTGGAATCGTGGTCCAGAAAGTAGTAGAATGTGTGACAGGGTGAAACCAACTAAGACATACTTTTGTCTCTTATTCCAAGATTGTAGTTAGTGATATTGAGTTACGAACTAAAAGTTGGCCATAGGAAGAATGTTTATGTCATCAAAATGCTACAAAGGGGTGAGGGGCTGCCACCCCCTTTTTTTTTCTCCCAGAGACTTGGCTATTAAGCATCTATGCTTACACCATCACAAGTGAGTGGTACTTGTAAGGACAAAGCCCTGGATCTTGTGATTGGTCAGGAGTGCAGCCGAGTCTTTAGTCCCATTTTGAGAGTCATGCTGAAGCCTAGGAACTGAATTGAGATTGGAGTGAGCAGCCTGGGGTAAGAGAAACTCAAGCCTCAAGGGAGAGCCTTGAACATTCTGAATGACTGTTATGCTTGAATGTGAAATGTCTTCTACAGGCCTGGGTTTGGATGCTTGGTCCCAACCTAGTAGCATTGTTTGGGAAGGCTATAGAACTTTTGTGAAGGGAGACCTAGCTGGTGGACATTGGCCACTAGGAGTGGACCTTGATGGCTCCTGTCCTGTTCCAATCCTCGCCCAGTCTCTGCTTCTTAGTCAGCCGTAGTGCAAGCAGGTTGCTAGTTTCCAGCACTGTGGAACAAGTCATGTCATTGCCAGGCTGTGTATCCTGAATGCTGAGTGTCAAAATAGATCCCTCCTTCTTCATGACAGGAGCCTGTCATGTACTCCATCACAGTGATAAGAAGAATCGCTCATACAGGGTGAGTATCGGAACAATGTACCCAAGAAAAGCAGCTCCGCCTGCTGTCCCAAGTGCCTGAGGCTTTCCCAGTCTCCTTGTATGGATATCTTACATTGATCAAGCCCAATCTAATCAGCTTTTCCCAGTACAGATAGCAAGATGGAATGAACTCTCTCTGGACTTTAACATGGTATGAATCACCTGGAGCTTAAATGACTAGTAACTGGGAGATAAAGTGAAAATCAATCTTTATTCAGTTTGAGTAAACACTTAGTTTAAGTACATCAGGCATGGCGGGGTGGGCAGCTTCCATACAGGGTCTCTATAATGCTCAAAGATACGGCGTTCTAGAATAGGCTATAGAAACCTTGGCTTCTGGGTTTTTCTGAGGGTAGGAGCCATCAGAGAGCCTGTGTATGCCCGCTAAGAACAAGCTCTACAGGACTTGTCTTTTCCTGTACACCAGCCGAATGGCAGACTAGGAGACTGGATGGACGGGTACATCGTGATTCCAGCTAGATGCTTAAGGCTCGTGCCTTCACTCGGCATTCATTGAGTATTCTACGAGCAGCCAAGCGAGAACACAGGCAGTGAACGGTGTGACCATAGGGAGACATCAGAGAGGAGCATCAAATCCAATGGGAAAGAGGAAGATAGGTCGGAGGTGGAGACCAGAGTTGTAGGAAGGACGGAAAATGGTAGCAGAAATACTTTAGAATTCCATGGAAATTGATGACTTTAGCAGCAGTTCTCAACCTGTGGGTGGAGATGAGACCCCTTTAGGGGTACGAACAAGCCTTTCCCAGGGGGGTCACACATCAGATATTTACATTATGATTCCTAACAGTGGCAAAATTACAGATATGAAGCAGCAATAAAGCAATGTTCTGGGAGTCGGCACAGCCTGAGGAATTGTATAAGAGTGGCAGCATTAGGAAGGCTGAGAAGCACTGGATTATATACAGGAAGAGAGCAACTGTCCTCCAGAAGGCTAGCCTAGAGAAAAGCTTGGTGTTTAGTATAAAAAAAGACCCTGCTCCTATCCTCAATGATGCCATTTGTAACTTGGATAAATATAGAATAGACAAATTCTCCAGGTATCATACCTGAAGGGGGCAGGCGCACATGGAGTGGGAGAATGCCAGAGTCTGGCCTGGAGTGACTAGTGGCTCCTCTGACAAGATGGCAGTCAGTGAGCTAAGCACACGGCTTTGCATTGGCTTTGCTTGGGAGCAAGGAGATGATAAGGATGTGTGTCCTTTAGCAAGTCATGACGAAGAAGTGTCGATAAAGCAAAGCAAACGTAGGGCTGTGGTTATAAAATCATTGACTATGAGAATAGGACTGTCATGTCCTTGTTCTTCAGAACACAGGTCACCTCTTGATGATGTGAGATCCGTGCCTACTCTAGTTTGCCTTCTGTTGCTATGTGTGATGGTGTGTATATGCTCGGCCCAGGGTGTCGCACTATCAAAAGGTTTGGCCCTGTTGGAGTAGGTGTGTCACTGTGGGCATGGGCTTTAAGACCCTCACCCTAACTGCCTGGAAGTCAATCTCCCACTAGCAGCCTTCAGATGAAGATGTAGAACTCCCAACTCCCCTGCACCATGCCTGCCTGGATGCTGCCATGTTCCTGCCTTGATGATACTGGACTGAATCTCTGAACCTGTAAGCCAGTCTCAATTAAATGCTGTCCTTATAAGAGTTGCCTTGGTCATGGCGTCTGCTCCCAGCAGTAAAACCCTAAGACAAGTGGTCAGCCCTAAACACTTCTACATAGATCAACACTAAATAGAGTTAATAGGTGTGGTGTGTGTGTGTTGTGTGTGTGTGTGTGTGTGTGTGTGTGAGAGAGAGAGAGAGAGAGAGAGAGAGGAGAGAGATTATTCTGCTACATGTGTACTTTCATATATATATATTTACACTGAACACACATTTTCCATGTTTTTCTAAACTGAGGGTAGATAAGATAGCTCACATTCTTGCTTCCAAGCCTGTGACCTGACCTCAATCCCCTAGGGCTCACATAGTGGTGGTTTTTTTTGCCATCCACACACTCGACGATTACACAATAGATGTAATAAAATTTTGATTTGTAAATGTGTAAACGCCTCTCAGAGTTGAGTTGGGAACCATTGAATGGATGGGGATGGAGATCTATGGAACCTTGACTGCTACAAACAAGCATAGTAGGGATGAGTGAGGGAAGCGGGGAAGATGGACTGGTGTTGAGGTTCGGTCTGTTGCTGTGTATTGTAATGTTAAGTGCAACCCCCCCCCCCCAAAGACCTGGTTGCCCCAGAGTCTGCACATAGACCCAAGTGACAGTATGTGACCTTGCCCCCACACTATTTCTGATTGGTGAATAAAGAAGCAAATGGCCAATACCTGACAGAGGAGATGTAGGCATGGTTTAGGGTTCCTAGGCTTGGGGTCAGAGGAGAACAAGGAGGGGGAGAAGAAGGTGAAGAGAGGAGAAAGCCACCATGGGTTAGGTGAGTCATGAAATAATGGCCATGTGGGTTGGCTAACTGGAGTTAAAAGCAGTCCAGACAAAAGTGTAGCAAATTATATAATATGATTATTGGCTGGGAAATCGACATAATAGCGTAGCTGCCCAGTTCTTGTATTGATTGAGGCTTGTTATAAATATGAAGGTTGTATGTGTGTCTTATCCAGGAACTAAATGGTGGAAGGCAAAATAGAAACCCCAGACTGAGATTAAATAACTTCCACAATAGACCGAGAATGAACTGCCCGAGAAAGTACATATAGAAATGGGTGGCAAAGAAATCTTTGGTGTTTCCATAGAATGTTAACAAAGAGAACAGAATCCTTGGCCTTGTTTCAGAGACTTGGCCTCGCTCACTACCATGTTTGGCTTTTGAGATCCCCAGGCAGCAAGCAGATTTCTGCCTTGTCTTCCCCCCCAGGCAGACAGAGAGCCAGTAGTTCAGATGCTGCCTGCGTAAGGCACTGTAGTTAGCACATACGGATCATGGATTTCTTTTTTGTCTGGATTTCTTGTCTTCACTTTTGTTACAGTAGTTGTTGTTTATTTTTGAGGTTTCAAAGTCTCCCTCTTCTGGCCAAACAGGATCAACCTGTTCTTGACAGATAGCCCTTAGCGGCACATTCTCACACAAATCCCCTTGAAGGACATTTGCTCTCAGTCACAGAGCTTGACTAGCGGTTACAACAGGGAATTATAAGAGGTTAGAATCCTTTCTGCCTTTTCCTGCCTGGATAACATTTGGGACTTCTCAGTAGATTTGGTAGAAAAGCCATGATTTTTATAATCCACAAGGAAAGAAGTAAGAGGATCGCTGTCTCCATTCCACATCTGTAGTGCCACCACCACCACTTATATAAAATGCACCTCAGAATAAAGGGTTCAGACAGGACAATCTAATCTGCTTCGGTGTTGTTTTAATAAGGGTAAAGAGAGAAATGCCACATAAACCTTTTTATAATGTCGTTTTTCACTTATGCATTCATGAGTTCTGAAAATCTGCTGTACTGAAGTTCTTTGTAAAATTTTAAACAGTGGTATATTCTTTGGGGACCTCCAAAGCTTCACCTATTGAAAATCGACAGAAATGATTAAACATTTTGATCTAAAGCAAAGATGTCCATTTCATTGACTGATTAAGACTCTTAAAAGGTAGCTTTCCCAGGCGCTGTTGAGCTGGGTTGAACGACCTGACCTGATAACCCTGTTGGTTATCAAGGTCCAGGGGCAGCATCTCTTCAAGTGCAGGAGCCACACCTCAACCTCCACTCAGGACCACTGCCCAGTAAAGAAAGGGGCCTCACGGCAAGAGCATCGCAGAACACGGGTGATATGTTACCTCGCAAGAATGAACTCATAGTCTCTCAACTTCAGACTTCTTCGAGGTTCACATTCCATAAATTAGCAAAAAAAAGCATTAGCCTGTCTAAGAACAGCAAAAATAATCACAGTATATTCCTTCCAGGTTTACGTTTATCTCCACACAAAAATGCCAGCTAAGGCCTTTGCCAGACAGGATGTTCTGTCCTCTCGAAAATATGCTGATTTCAAGACAAATATCGGAAAGTTGAACCTTTCACAGTAAAAGGAAATACTCAGTACTTTGTCCTTTGTTGCTTAGCAATGAAGGGCCATAAATGGATTTTATGATTAGAAAGGTTCAATAGCTAATGTGAACATACAAAAGTTATAATAACTCCCTGGCGACAGGACTGTTTCCTTGAGAAAGAAATGTACAGATCTAGGTATACGCTTAGACTCACTCTTGTCTCAAAAATAAATAAAATAAGCACTGGTTTCTTTCCTAGTTGCAATGTAAATAGAGATCAATAACTACTATTGATTAAACCATCTCGCATTCCGCATCGTCTCACATGCTCTGGGTAGTCCATATCCAGCATGCAAGAATAAAAAACTCCACTGACCCACTAAAGGTTAAGGAGCTGCGCAGCTTTAGTCCCAGCACTTGGAGCAGAGACAGGAT
Source organism: Mastomys natalensis (assembly GCA_021653895.1). Lineage (NCBI taxonomy): Eukaryota > Metazoa > Chordata > Mammalia > Rodentia > Muridae > Mastomys > Mastomys natalensis. Next base: position 254,833 of record JAJTUV010001629.1, on the reverse strand, counting down.
TTTGAGTCGAGGCCAGTGTCTCCAGAGTGAGTTCCAGGACAGCCAAGCTTACAGAGAAACCCTGTTCGAAAAAAAAAAAAAAGGTTAAGTGAGAAGCCAAGTGAAGTAAGTGAAGTCACACAGCAGAAAGGCAAACAAGCCAGGGCTCAAAGCCAGGCTGCCAGGGATGAAAGGAAAGGTTTCGAGCCCCCAGGAAGAGTCCTACTAGTCAGAGTATCTCTCAGCTTCCAGCACTTAAAGTCATCAAGAACTTTGGAGTGTAAAAGTGACATTAACTCCATCTAGGAAGTAAAGATGAACAGAATTCTTCCTGTTACTATTCATGATGTTTTTTTTATTATTACTTTGTTTTTGGTTTTTTGTTTGTTGTTTTGTTTGGTTTTCGAGACAGGGTTTCTCTGTGTAGCCCTGGCTGTCCTGGAACTCACTCTGTAGACCAGGCTGGCCTCGAACTCAGAAATCCGCCTGCCTCTGCCTCCCAAGTGCTGGGATTAAAGGCTGCGCCACCACCGCCTGGCTTTTATGATTGCTAAAACCAGAGTAACAGATACTGACCCTGTCTTCAATCTGGCTACCCAGATGCCAAAAGTCAAGAGATAATATGTGCTTTGAACTTCAGGGTAAACTTAGCTGGCTAAACCCCCCAAGGGTTCTGTTACAAGGTCAGCAGTACGACAATCAGTGTCGATGCTCTCACGTTTGTATTATTGATTATTTTCCCCTCTGTTCTGTAGTTGCTTGCTCTGTATAGCATAACCCACTGCTTACCATAGTTCTGGAGCTGGGTTTTTGCCGGATGGCAATAAAGTACCAACTGTTTACCATCCAGAATAATTTCATATGCCAACTGTTAAAAAAAAAATCTGGATGCTTTAGCTGGAGCTGTGAATTCTGCAGACACCCCTATAGACATCCCCAACAAGCCTTTGAGAGTCAGACAGACTTCTGTGAGGACTCTAGGCTCTGGAATCTAATAACACACTACGTTCCTTGCACGAATCTGGTTAGGAAAAATGTTTCCTGTCGTGTTGTTGCACGCGTAGGAATTAATTCACATTCACGGCGAGGGTGAAGATCTACAGGTAGATCAGTCATAGAGCACACGTCTTTCATGTTGAAGGCTCGGACTCCATTCCGGAACAGCCCATTGTACCACAGAACCAAGCAGTCTCTAACTGACATATATATTTTCCCCTGATCATAGCCTGCTTAAGGAAACTCCTTTATAAGAATAATATTTCTTAAAATGGCTTCTTAAAAAAAGATTTATTTATCTATTTATTTATTTATATAAGTACACCATTTCTCTCTTCAGACACACCAGAAGAGGGCATCAGATCCCATTAAGGATGGTTGTGAGCCACCATGTGGTTGCTGGGAATTGAACTCGGGACCTTTGGAAGAGCAATCAGGGGCACTTAACCGCTGAGCCATCTCTCCAGCCCCTTAAAATGGATAATACTATTTTATTGAGTATTAAGTTTATGCCAGGCATGAATATGTCCTAATTTCCTTTCTGTTGCTATGATAAATGCTGTGACCAAAAGCAACTATGAAGGAAAAGGTTTATTTGGCTTACATTTCAGTCAACAGTCCGTCATTAAGTGAGATCGTGGCAGGAACACAAACAGAAGTAGAGAGAGGAACCATGGAGGGAATGCAGCTGGCTTGCTCCCCCCTACACACACACACACACACACACACACACACCACACACACCATTAGCTCAGCTACCTCTCTTACTCTCTCTGGGCCCACCTGCACGCATGGCACCACCCAGCTCAACCCCCTTCACCAATTACCGACTAAGAAAATGCCCACATGCCAATCTGATGGAGGCAACGCCTCAATTGATATTCATCAGATGACTCTGGGCTATGTCAAGTTGGTAGCTGAAGCTGACTAAAACCTTTTCTACAGATCTGGTCTTACTACTCAGCCTCTCTCACGAAGTATCACACAATCCCTTCATAGAGGAGGAAAAGGACTCCTTTGTCAGTAGCACTTAAGAATGCAAAAGAAGCAATGTTTGAACCCAGACGCTCTAGGTAAAAGCCAGTGCTCTGTCTAACCGTGACGTACCTTACCACCACGTGCAAATGGAAATGCAGACCTCAGAGCCAATGCCTATGATTTACAAAGACATCCAGTTCTAGCAGTGAAGGGAATGCCCCTGCATGCAGCTTCAAATGGGAAAGCTGCTGTGCTTACAGCCTGCAGCCATTCCCAGCCCCAGGCCTGCTACCTAACAGCATCTTCTAAGCCGGCTCTCTCTCTCACTCGGCCGGCCATTGCGACCACTCCATCTGATGACTCGAATCTCCGAGAGATGTTCGAGAATTGATCCTGATCCTAAGACCTCCTTATAACCCAGCCTGAGTTTCAGACTGGACCTCTTAAGCTGTGGACTTTGGTTTTCCATCCACCCCCAGGTAGCATCTCCACTGGGTTTTCTACTAAAGACCTCTATTACCTATCTGTCCCAAAGAATGACTTTTAAGTGAGGAGGTAGAGAACCAACTCCCAAAAGTTGTCCTCTGACTTCCACATGTGAACGGTAGCAACATGCACGCCTGCACTCATAAAGAGACAACAGACGTATTCGATCACACATGATAGAATAAAAATTGTAAAGGTAAATGTCTAGCTAGGGGTGTTAGCCCCTGTGACCCCAGCACTCAAGAGGCTGAGGGATAGAATGTCAGGTTTGTGGCTAGCCTGAACTATCTAGAGAGACCCAGACAGAAAGGGGAAAGAGAGAGAGGTTTCCAAACAAAAGGAAGTTTGGTTACAGCTAAAATATATTTCTGAGGTTCAAGTAGCCCGATTTAATAGAGAATTAGGAAGGGACATTAAGAGATACACCCCTGCTTCTAGTTTGAGAGGTGCTAATCTGTATGAGAGCCCCTCTAGCATTCAAGTATTGGTGTGTCATACCCTTCAGAGGTGTGTTGCCATGTGATAGCCTTCAGAGGTGGGCCTTTGGGATGTGAGGAGACCACAGGGGCACCACTCTTCAGGATGGGATTAAGATTCTTTTTATTATTATTTTATGTATATGAGTGTTTGGGGTACATGTATATCTATATACTACTTGCATGCCTGTTGCCCATGGAAGGCAAAAGATGGCACTAGACTCAATGGAACTGTAGTTATGGACAACTGTAAGCCACTATGTGGATGCTGGGAATGAAACCCAACCTCTTAAAAAGCATCTAGTGTTCTTAACCACCAAACTATTGTTCCATCCCTGGTGTTCCAGCCAAGAAAGCTCTCGGGCACCATTCATCCCTCTTGCTTTCCTGTCCTCTGCCTTCTACCATAGGAGGACACAAGAAGGTCCTCACCAGGCCAGAGGTGCCAAGGTCTTGATCTTGGGTTGTCAAGCCTCCATAACTGTGAGACAGAGATGCATGACCTTCATAAATTACCCAGTCTCCAGTGCTGTGCTATCTCACACAGAGTGGAAGGACACACACTTGTAAGGCAAAGAGCATGCAGGACACCGTACAGTCTGGGTGAGGAGGAGCAGGGTAAGTCTAGTTCGAATGTAAACACTCAGGAGCTCTGAGCACAGGTCTGGAGCTTGTCAACAGTTTGGGCTGTGCTGATAAGTGGAACCTATGGGCAAGCTCGTGTTGCTCAAACAGACGTGCCTTGGAAGCAGGTGTCAGAGCAGATGTGGGGTTTGACTTCAGAGGAGTAAGAAGGACAGATTAGAAGAGAACCAGACACACGGATGCCATGGATGTACTGGGAGAGTGTGTGCATGAATAAACAGAAGGTGACAGTGCGGTACAGACAACTCTCAGAGGACCCCAGCCAAAGACTTCCAACGGGCTCTAGCAAAGGGAAGACATTTCAGGATAAATGGGTCCAGAAGCCATGTTGCTGAAAGTGACAGTGGGTATTTATGGGAGATTGGCGACGGAAGTGGAAGAGACAGGTGAGTGTTTGGAAGTTGAGATAGCACAGAGATAGCAGAAATCCAGATCAAAAAAGATAGCTCATCACTTGAATCAGGCCTAATGGCCTGGTTCTTCCTATCCCGACATGATGACAGGAGACCTTTGAAACCGGAGTGAAAGTCAGTGTGAGGGAAAAAGAGAGACAACGGTCTTGAGATGCCACCAACCTGAGAGTGTGGCCTAGATCCAGGGATAAATAAATGACGGCCAAGGAATGGGGAGGGCCTCCAGCAGAGGAGAGAAGGAAGCCCACAGAGAAAGTAAAGATGGCACCAGAAGTCAGATGCACCACAACTCAGAAGATGTTCTACCTCCTCCAGATGCTCAGAGGCAGACATGGAAGCAAGTGTCCCTTGGAGCCATCACTGTTAGCAATGCCATACTGACGTGTTGAATCTGAACTTCTGTCCAGAACTGTAAGAAGACAATTTTCTATCATTTTAAGTCACCAGGTATGTGATTTCCGATAGCAGCCCTAGAAAGCTAATACGCCCTCAAAGACAATAACTGTGTAACTCCCACTTCGGATTCTTAAACAGCCCCTACCACACTCTCAATGCCTGGTCTCCCTTAGGATATCTCAAATGCGATAAGCAAAGCAGATCAGAACTGAGACATTAACCACAGCACTCATCTCTCTTCGGAGCATCCCAGCTCCCCTCTCGATATAGAAGAGGATTTCCTGACGCCTGAGCATGTGCTATCCAGATGCTCTCAGTGCCGTGCCTGCCTGGGTCAAAGTTAACCTCCTAAAGTGTCTTTCTTTGCTCCCCTACCTCTTCAGATGGCTTTCCACACTGGGTTCTTTGCTGATGGAAACCAGTTCTTTAGCATGTCCCATCTTAAAATCAAAACCAGGCCAACTGTCCAATTATGTTTCTCTGCCTCTGCACACCTCCAGTTACAGACACATTTCTAGGTTCCTATTCTACTGCAAACGTTCCTCAAAGTGTTATGAATCCTCATCCCTCGTCTATTCTCTTTCCAACCTCATTGACTGGTTTCTTCCCTGTGATGGTTTCAATATGCTCGGCCCAGGGAGTGGCACTATTAGAAGGCGTGTCCTGTTGGAGTAGGTGTGGCCTGTTGGAGTAGGTGTGCCACTGTGGGTGTGGGATTTAAGACCCTCAGTCTACTGCCTGGAAGCCAGTCTTCTCCTAGCAGCCTTCAGATGAAGATGTAGAACTCTCAGCTCCTCCTGCACCATGTCTGCTTGGATGCTGCCATGTTCCCACCTTGATGATAATGGACTGAACCTCTGAACCTATAAGCCAGCCTCAATTAAGTGTCCTTATAAGAGTTGCCTTGGTCATGGTATCTGTTCACAGCAGTAAAACCCTAACTAATACATCCCACCTCCACCCCCATGGAAGCCATTTGTAAGGTCATATGCAACCGACCGTCTTTTATCTAAGTAATTCTATGAATAGTCCGTTATCTGATCCTTTTCAAACACTGTTTCCTACCTTAACCTCATGCTCCCTCTCTCTCTCCACTTTGTAAGTCGCTCTCACTTGGATGGCCACGACCTCCTCGTCATTGCTTTATTCTGTCTACTTTACCTTCCCGGTGATTTCATCCAATCTCAAAAGCTGTAGACATCACTGTGAAGCTGGTGACTCCGCAACTCTCAAAAGCAGTCCTAGCCCTTCCTGGGGATTCAGACTCAGTTAGCTAATTGCCTCACCATCATTTCTGTTTGGTTATCTCAAAACTATCTGAAATGTCAAAATGTCCCAAATGACCCCCCCACACACACATCTTACTTCATCTTCTACCTCTAAATCCATCACACCACCATGTACCACTTCTGACTCTAACTCATGGGCATCATTCTTCCCAGAAAGCCCAGTCTCCCTTCCTATCACATCATGTCCATTTGAAAGTCCTTCCTGTCCTGCTTGACACTCTCCACTAGTTTTCCGTGACACTAAATGAGAATCCAACCTCTAATGCACCCCACTCCCCTTTGTCACTCACTACAAGCCAGCTGCCCCCTCCACTCAGCTCATCCCCACAGGGCCCCAAAGCATTCTCAGCTCAGTGACTTCACATTGCTTCCCTTTGCCTGGCTTGCTCTCCTCCTAAACTGATGCACTGCTCCTGGTCATGACTTGGATCTGGCTCCTCAGGTATGGTCTCTTCAGAGGCTTTTCCTGATTGCTGTAACTCAAGGCACCCACTCTCCTGCTCTCCATAAGCATGGCCCCACACTGGTTGCTGGGCTTACTTTTACCTTTGGCATTTTTTTTTAATTAATTAATTTATTTATTTATTTATCTTTGGCTTTTGTAATTAATGAATCTTTTTGTTGTCCTTTGAAGATGATTTTAAAGTTTTGTGTGCATATATATCACATGCTTGCCTGGTGACCGCTGCAGCCAGAAGAGGCCGTTGGATCTCCTGGAACTGGAGTTATAAAGGACTGTGAGCCACTATGTGGGTGCCAGGAACTTAATGAAGGTCTTCTACAAGAGCAGCAAGTGTTCCCAACCACCAAGCCACCTCTCCAGCCCCTAATTCATAACTCTTTTTTTTTTTTTAAAGGTTGATTGGTTGATGATTGATTGATTGATTTTATGTATGAGTACCCAATCTGTGTGTATATCTGCAGGCCAGAAGAGGTCATCAGCTCTCATTATAAATGGTTGCTAGGGATTGAACTCAGGACCTCTGGAAAAGCAGTCAGTGAGTGCTCTTAACCGCTGAGCCATCTCTCCAGCCCCGTAATTCATAATTCTTTAGGTCGTCATTTGTTGTTGTTGTTGTTTTGATTACTTGGGAATCTTACATAATGTACCCTGACCATGCTCACCTCCAAGATTTCCCATGTCTGCATTCCCTCCCCCATTACCCTCCCTCATGCCCTAAAAAAAACCAAGTTCATTTTGTGTGGTCCATATATACACTAGAGTACAGTAAAATTCCTAGCGGCCAGCCCCGCAAAGGAAGATGAGTCTTTCTTCACCTGCATCTGAACCAAAAGCCATCAGCCAAGACCTGGAGCAATAAGGGGCTAGGTCTCTCATACTTACGCCACAACCTGTACCATAAAGCTGTGGGCCAGGGAAGGACAGGGCTAGCTCTCCATCACTCACAGATATTGGCATGGCTTCAGGCAGCAGCCCAGACGGTGGGCATCTACACAGGCTTTGGTGGTAACCTGCCGTATCAGGTATCAGGCAGGTCTTGGTCATTTTTATTTGTTTCCTTAGTTTCTTTTCAGCCAGAAAAGCCAGTCCTTTAGGGCAAGGTCTCTGCTCTGTACATAAATACAACATGGGGTCCTGATAAACACTCTTTTTTTTTTTTTTTTGATTGGCTAGTTCAATAGACAAAGAGAGAAATCAATAATGATTTGTTTCTGTGCACTCTCCTGCATCTGGCATGGGTGTGGGGGTCAGAGGTCAGCATTTGTAGACTGTCTCTCTTATTGCTTTACCACTGTGCTGCCTACTCCAGGCTGGCCTCCAACTTCTGGATAGTTCTCCTGTGTTAGTCCCTATCTCCGTGGATCACAGACACATGACATAGCACCCTGCTTTTTTTTTTTTTCTTATGTGGGTTTAAGAGATCAGAACTTAGTCACCAGGCTTGCAAGGCAAACCTTGAACTTGCTATCTGGATGACTCTTAGGCAAGAGATTTAACTTCAGAATGAAGTTGCACAAGGAAGAAAGAAAGGTGCCCGGAACTTCTGTAAGCAGAGAAAATGGTAACATTAAAAATAAGCAAAGACTACTGACCTCTTTGCCCCAGGCACAATTTAAAAAAACTACCACAAACTGAGATACTATAATTACCTCTTCTTTACAACTAGGGAAACATAAGGCCTGAGAGGTTCACTCATCAGTCGTCCTAGAAATAGCACATTGCAAAAAACACACAATTCGCAACCGGGACGGCTGACTCAAAGTCCATGGTCTTAATTACGGTCCTATACTCAGCACAAAAAGACTCAGTACATAACAACTATTATTACTAATTGGGTTGCATACGAGGGGTTGGCAAACATTTCCTCCTTACAGAGCCAGATGGTAAATATTTTAGGTTTTACAGCCCTTATGGTCTCTGTTGAAACTCCCCAACTCTGCCATCATGGCATCAAAGCAGCTGTAGAAGGCATGACCATGATAAGATGTGTTCTAATGAACTTCACTGGTATCTGAAGGCTGCTGGTGCCATGTGGACTCTAGGTCATGGCTCCTGGCTCTCTGCTGCCCATCAGCAAGAATACCTGATGATAAGAGTTGTTCTCTCTGCAGTCCATAAGAAAGTTTAATGCTAAAAGAGTAAAGCAATATAATCCTGGGTTGATGTTGTTGGCTTGCTCGTTTAAAACATACAAAAGCCAAATTTGGTGAGGCATCCCTGGAATTCCAATGCTTAGGGAGCAGAGGCAGGAGGTTTTATAGTTTGATAAAGCCCATCTGGGCTACATAACAAAGTATTATTCACAAAACCAAAACCCAAGCCACAACCAAAACACACGGGACAGTAATAAGCACCGAATAGTGAGATCATAGGTTAACCCTCCTCTTTTGTTATCTCTACGTTAGTGCCTGTGTATTGAACAAGGAGGTTCCAAGACACAGGAGAGTCTGCCAGAAACCAGGCTTAACTCAAAGTTGGAAGGATGATACAGGTAACACCAAGGCAATCGATGAAAACTGTTTCTTGGGAGAGTTTATCTGGGGGAAGACACTGGCAAGCCTAATAGGTCTCAAATGTGGCTGGGTGGGTGGCTGGGTGGGTGGCTGGGTGGGTGGCTGAGTGGGTGGCTGAGTGGGTGGCCGGGGTTTACACTAATCTCCTTCTTCTACAGCAAATGAAGTACAGGTAGGTGGCCGAGTTTGGAGCTGATCTCTCTCTCTTATTTTTTTTTAAAAAAGATTTATTTATTTTTATGTATATGAGTACACTGTAGCTTCAGACACACCAGAAGAGAGCATCGTATCCCATTACAGATGGTTGTGAGTCACCGTGTGGTTGCTAGGAATGAACTCAGGACCTCTGGAAGAGTAGCCAGTGCTCTTAACCACTGAGCCATCTCTCCAGCCCTGCTGGATCTTCCCCCATCCCCAAGCTGATCTCTCTCTCTCTCTCTCTCTCTCTCTCTCTCTTTTTCTTTTTTTGTTTGTTTTTGTTTGTTTTTGAGACAGGGTTTCTCTGTATAGCCCTGGCTGTCCTGGACTCTGTAGACCAGGCTGGCCTCGAACTAAGAAATCTGCCTGTCTCTGCCTCCCAAGTGCTGGGATTAAAGGCGTGTGCCACTACTGCCCGGCTCGAGCTGATCTCTTAATGCCACATTTTAAACTGGAAATCGCCTTCCATTTAGGTATCCCATCATGAAAGACGAGAGGAGGTCTGTTCTGCATGGCTTATGCCAAGACCACATGGTTTCTAACCAACTGCCCACACCAGACAGAAACTTGCAGATAAACATAAAGCACTCATGATCTGGCTGGTTCTATCTGTCAGTGGCTTGTTCTTGTCCCATCTCCTGGATACTGTATGCTATCTCCACACAGCTTTGGTGCAGATAAAACAAGCTCCCACCTCTTTACAGTGACTTTACTCTGGAGGCAATGATGTCTAAGAATCGTAGCTGCAGAGATGAACCAAGTCTGCCCTTAACAAAGGTAACCTCTCTGACCCACTGGGGTGGACAGCGAAGGCACTTTGAACTCATGACCTTCTGGAGGTGGGAGATGGTCTTGGGCTGCTTGCCATTTGCTCCTTTCTATAGGAGCCCAGATCCTGTTGAGGCAGAAGAAAGCGAGAAGAGACTGTTGATTGTTTGAGACAGAAACAAAGTGGTCATCCCGGTGTGAAAGAAAGACAATCAATAGACCAAGCCGCTGGTCAAGGTACTCTTTGCCAGCAGGAACGTCTTCCCCAGGACCCAGCGCCAGCAATGGGTAGCGTCTGTCCTGAAACATCAGCCAATCAGAGTTGGAATCTCATTTTGGAGAAATAATATATACAAGGGCACTTAAGACAACTTGTATCCTTGTCTCTCATAATAATGGAGTCTAAGTCTCTCCATCAATGGTGACTTTTGCCTCTACTTTCTCTGGTCCATTCACTGGGCCATTCTGCTACTGGTAGAATTTTTTCTTTCTTCTTTCTCTGCATTTGGACTTGCTGAGGGCCTCAAACAGAGCTGCAATTCAACAACGGTTGACAGGAATAGGGGCTTGCACTGTTCTTTCATTCTTTGCGTAAATATGGAGCAAATGGCTGTACGGTGCGTGGTGTACAGTGTCAGCATACTGAAAGCTTTATCTCTCCTCTATTCCACAGAACTACGTCACCTTCCTCGAAGCCTTTCTAGATTACTCTAGAACTGGCCATTGGCTTCCTGCATCAGAGCCGTCTGTATTTTCCTGAACCTTGCACTGCAATGGTGTTCTCAAACAACTTGTATATAGCACAGTGGTTGTCAACCTTCCTAACACTGCGACCCTTGAATACAGTTGCTTATGTTGTGCTGGCCTCCCCCGCAACCCATGAAATTATTTTCATCGCTACTTCATAAACTGTAATTCTTGCTGCTGTTATGAACTGTAATGTAAATGTCTATGTTTTCCAATAGTCTTAGGTGACCCCTACAAACACTATGAAAGAAAGTTGGACACTCCCCTAGGGATCATGACCCACAGGTTGAGAACGTCTGTCATAGCAGCTAGTTCTGCCTTCCCTGTGTCTTTACTGCCCCTTGTGATAATGGGTGCCTGGGGAAACAGAAATAGTAACCATTCAAAGCTTTGATAGCAGCTTTCTAGAGAGGCTGTTCCTGACAGTCCCTGACCTTGCACAGCTTGGGGTTCTAAAGCCACTCCCCACAGATGTCCAGGGAAGCTCGCGTTTCAGTGTTCTAGTTTAAAACAAACACCGGCATCAGCATAAACTTTTGACTGGCAAAGCTTTGAAATTGAAGAGTATACTGTCAACTTAAATTCTTTAATATCAAAATCCTTATAAGGAAAAAAATGTCTTAAGACAGAGACTGCAAGGAAGGGAGAAAGATTGCTTCTAAGTGTACAACAGTTGGCGAAGGGTTTTATTGGTTTTTCAGACCTTGATTAAATAAGAAACAAAACACACATACAAACACGTATTTCGGGTCAGTGGTTAAGGCCACTTCCTGTCATTACATACAGGTAAGCAAGCACTCACACATACACCTAAACTAAAAATAATTCTTTAAAAATTATAGTTTACGTGTTAAATAGTACTACGATAGGATGGTTTGATATCGTTTTATCAAAAATGGGGGGGAAGAGAAAAAGAGGGAGATTTTCAGATTATCAAATCCTTTTAAATCACTTTTTAAAAGTGGGTTAGTATGACACACATATACAGTGACTAATCATGTCTAAGTCCTGTCTCACTCGTAGCCAATGAAAATTAAATGTAAGATGACATTTTATTCAAAACACCGAGAAATTGATAGAAATATGGTTGCAACAGCAGGCCCCCTCATTACACCACATCCAGTTTTGCTGACTTTGTTCTAAAGAAACTTTTTATTCTTTAAGGTTTAGGGGAAGGGATATCATTAAAATCTAAGGGGAACATTTCATTCAACACCCTTCAAGTCCCACCTAAAGGAAGTAGAACAGAGGTGGCATAAATAAGCACTCGATGTTTGCTAAATAGTGGAAGGAATTTCTTTTTTGAATTGGCAGCTAGCTGTAGTGGTCAGGGCTTGTGTTTCTGTTTCCCCAGAGTTTAGCGTCTCTCCTGGTATAGACTCAGAAGAGGAACACTGTGTGGAAAATGGGCTCCTTCCCCATCAAAGGGGTTTCGCAGTTTAGTTTGAGGGTAAAAAAGGAAACTGTATTGACAATAGTAATAATGAGTATATACTGTGTAGGATACATATTCCAGTAACTGCAGAAGAGATTTATACAAACAGCATCATAGAGACCTCTGTGGCAAATGGGTATAGAGGGTGAGTCATGTGAACCTAAAAGCTCTTTCAGGAACAGCAAAGATCAGAGGCCAGGTTTCCTCTGGTCTTTCCAGTAGGAGAAGGAGACAAAGTCTACCTTTGGCATCTACAGGATAAATGGTGGTTTCTCTTTCAAAAGGAATGTGTCCCGGCAACTATGGCAGAAAGCACACACCAAGCAGGACCTGGGGACATGCTGTCAAACCCCGCCACTGTTCCAGGCAGGACTCCAGGGGACCGAACACAGGATCAAAGGAACACAGTGACTCTTACAGCTTCGTTTGACTTTCCTGCCATTTCCAGCAAAATCTAAACCATAGAAATGGCCTCGTTCTGGTCATTCCTTATGGTTGTGACCCAGAGTCTTACAGTGCCTTTGATAGGACCTGCCCTCTTTAATGCTCGGCATCTGTTGGGCCTTCTTTCTTTCCAGTCTTTACAGAGCTTTACAAAACTCAAGAAAGGCCAGAATCACTTTTTCCAGCATGCTGCTAACTGCCCTGGAGCAAGTGCACCCAAAGACCACCCTCATTCACCTTCATGGAGATCCCTGGACCCTGTAAAAGCCTGGCCACATTTCCCTTTCAGAGGAAGTCAATTAGACGCTCCCAGCCATACATCAAAAACGGGGTTAACAGGAGTCAAGGTCTTCCTAACATATCTGAAACACCCACTGTAAGAACATCCGCCCTGTGAAATGTGAACCACTGCACAGCCATGCTGGATATTGAGCAGGGAAAAAGCCCGTGTTACGATGCCGCTGCCAGTCACTCTCATCAGGGAGAAGTTCAACTGCAAAAGCAGATGACTGTCCAGCTCCATGTTTTTAAAGTACTTTGAACAAGCAGAAAGTCGGGAGCAGGAAGTGGGCGATCCTTTGCTGTCTTAGGCTGATTTGAAGTTAATTATGCTAAATATACTAAGACATTTTAATTAGAACCTTACTTTTTTTTTTTTTTATGGTTACACGGTATTTAGTCATTTCAGAGAGAAGACAGATCTGGCATTTCTAAAGCATTGAAGGACAGAAGGAATGAGCCTTAATACATAGAGACAGCTGATAAGCCAAGTGCCCAGTTGACTCTTCATGAAGAACCTAGATAAGACGGAATCCTGTATTTTAAAAACCATTTCCCGTATCGCGGACTTTTGCTATCAACCAGGCAGGTAAGGCCTGTACTTCTCAACTCGGGAGTTATCTGATAGCGTTCTTCCAGCGGCAAAGCGTAAGTGGACTTCACGGAGCAGAGAGTGAAAGTGAGCGGAGACAGACGCAGCTCTGAGAAGAAACCACGGCGCCCAGTGGGCTCTTACCTTCAAAGAACTGCTGCAGAGCCTCGTTTTCATCCAGCACATCCATGGTGCCGGGGATCTAGGGCTGCTTCCTCTTCCAACAGGGGCTATCAGACCTCAGGAAGTGCGTGCTGTCCTTGGGACTCCAAGCCTAGGAATACTCCAGGAAAGTCTCCATAGTCTTTTTATGGACGCAAAGCATTTCATCGGCCATCCGTTTAAGCCCTGAACGATGGCTAAGCTCTCTCAAATGAGATTATAAAACAAAAGGACGTGCAGCCACACTGGAGAAAAAAAAAAATCACAAAGAGGGAAGTAATAACACATCCATCTCTCTGGGTTCAGGAACTGCTTCTACTTTGCCTGTGGGCTTTGTTTTAAGGACCTTTGTCCTTGGTGATACATGTAATTACATAAACGGGCAATAAATGCAGAGCCTTATCTCCTATGGGTCCTTCACACCAGCGTTTCTTCTATCTCTGGCTTCTTCAGGCAGATCCAGTCAGTCACAAAAAAAAAAAAAAGAAAAAACAGTTATTTTTCTCAAAAGGGGGCACGTCAATATAATCATTTTTGGTAGTGGCCAAAAAGACTGGGTTATTTTAAAGGCTTTGTTCGGATAAAAAAGTTAAAATTCGTTCAATATTTTCAAATGTAAAGTGCAAAATTACATTTTCCTCAGAACACACACTTAGATGACTTCTTTAAATACACACACACACACACACACACACACCCCACACACACATCGAGACAGGTTTTCCAGGTTTTCTCTCTATAGCCCTGGCTGTCCTGGAACTCACTCTGTAGACCAGACTGGCCTTGAACTCAAAGAGATCCTCCTGCCTCTGACTCCTAGAGCTGAGAATAAAGCGGGTGCCACACCCATCCCTACCTCACCCACGTCTTCAAAACCTATAAACTTTAAAGATGTAGACTAATTACAAAAGTCCCTCTATACTAAATTCTTAACTTAAAACATTTAAAACTATTTTTTAACCTCACAATCTTGAGACAGAACTAAATAAAAAGGTTTTTTTGCTGCTTAGCTCTAGTTTGCTTTGGAATCGCCTGAGAAAGAGTTAGAAGGTAACTGTCACTCTGACCCAACCTTCCTCTTTTCACCCAGCTTTTTATTTTGAAAACCATCACAAGCCTAGCAAAAAACCTGGAAGAACCCTTCACAAAATATTCATACACGTTTCATCCAGATTTATTAGTTATTATCTTCATACTCTTCCTTTTTCCTTTTTTAGAAGATAAACAGTTTCTTTTAGGCTGAGCCATATTAAAATAAGTTGCTGACACTTTGACATGTCACTTAAATAAATCAGTATGTGCCTCCTACAGTAAAGCTCATGTCACAGTTTCCCCTAAGAAACAATAACGTCAATTTAATACTATTATCTTGCATAGTTTCTCCCATTTCCGAAATAGCTGTTCTAGGACTTCTTGTTAGCCAGTGGAGAGCATTCAGTAAGTGTTCCTGAATGGCCTTTGTTACAGCTTTGTAAAACACAGAACGGGTCTGAAGATGTCGCTCATTCTGTTGGTTGGCTCAGCGTACATGAGGCCCTGGGTTCTATCCAGAGTACTGCAAACAAAAATAAAGGTACATAAGCTAATTAAATAATTAATTAACAGAACACTCCTCTTGCCACTTCTGTTGACTGATCGTTTGTGATTTTGGTGTTTGTGTCTGACCAGTCTACTGTCTTATAGAATGTCCCTTGTGAATTTGTCTCCTGTTTCACTATCAGGATTAGTATAGATGATGTAGGATATTTCTAACGTATTTTAAAATCTCCCGCCTATAGGAGCTGGAGAGATGGCTCGGTGGTTGAAAACACTGGCCGATCTTGCAGAGAACCCAGGTTTGATTCCCAGCACCCACATGGCAGTTAAGAACCATCTTACGTTCCAGAGGATCCTGGAACTAGGGCATGTACCTCTTTCTTGTTTACATGGGAATCAGGCACAAAAGTGGTGCACAGACATACATGTCAGTAACACACCCACACACATAGATTTAATTTTTGTTATTTTTGTTTGTTTTGTTTTGTTTGAGACAGGATATCTCTGTGTAGCCCTGGCTTTCCTGGGACTAAATCTGTAGACCAAGCTAGCCTCAAACTCAGAGATCCACCTGCCTCTGCCTCCTGAGTACTGGGATTAAATGCATGCACCACCATGCCAGGTTAATTTTAAATATTTTTAACCAATCTCTCTCTCTTTCTCTCTTTCTCTCTTTCTCTTTCTCTCTCTCTCTCTCTCTCTCTCTCTCTCTCTCTCTCTCTCCACACACACACACACACACACACACACACACACACACAGAATTTCTTATAAATAAGCAAGTGATTTTAAGGAAGTACTGGGAATTTACGGTCACATTGAGCCCCAGGTCTAAAAGAACCTTTTCTTACATTTTTTAATGGAAGGAATTTTCCACTTTTTTTTCCCACTTGACTTGTGTGATGCTGTGTGCTTGCTACAAAAAAATTAAAAGAAAAATAAATAATATTCTGCGCCCCTTGTAAGCTCAAATCACAGGAATGAGAAACCACTAAAAACTGTAACTAAAATCTCCTTGGAGACCAGCCCATGAGAACACAGAAAGATGATGATTAATTTCATGGAGAAGGATCTACCAAGGTGTCACAGAGTAGTCTCAGATAATGATCATGTCTTTAAAAGCAAGAGCAAAGGCGTGCAGGCAGAGATTGCAGGTGCAGAGCCTGGGGCTGGTCTGTGAGACCCAAGGTGGGAAAGGCGGGAAGGAGGGTAGCAGATTTACTAGTGGTTTCTGTTTCCCCTTAGGAATTGATACAGTTACACCCAACTTAGAGAGACAGCTCCATTAGAATGCTGGTACATGTCAGCTAAGACACTGTGGCAGGAATCCAAGTAACCAATGATTAAACCCAAATTAGCACGATATACAAGCCAGAACTGACTACAGGCTGGGTATAGGATACAAAGACAAAAGTCAAAGCAAGCTTTTGGAAGATTTATGTTACGCCTTTAGGAAAACCATGAATTAACAATTCTAATGCAAGTAACTCACCCAGTGAAGTTCACTCCAAGCTTTCTGGAGGACCGGAAAAAAGTCTCACACTCTAATCCACTGTCAACGGGTACCTGTGAATTCCACCAGTTTGCGGGATGCTTCTGGTGTTCAAAGGCAGAGAAAGGAGATTCACCTCTGTTCAGTGATCTAAGATCTACACTTAGAACTGAAATTATGGCTCAGCACTTTGGGGCGGGGGCGGGGGGCAGGCAAGTATGTGAGTAAATGTAACAAAATAAACCAAAGCTTTGTCACCTCTTAAGCTTGGTGTCACAGAGATATGGAGGGGCAGCGTGGCACAGCAGAATCAGAAAAGTGACTAAATTTGTTAGAACCATCACCCTGAGCAAAAATTGACACGTTACCCCGCCCCACCCCAACCCCGTGCCGGTGATTTGAACTTATGGGGATACAGAGTACCATTGACTTGTCTTTTGATTTCCTGTAGCAAGCACACAGCTTCCTTCACATGGTCAGCTGAAAAACCTGGAAACTGAATTCCACGGAACTTTCAGTCTTTCGGTCTTTCAGGGTTTGGAGATGGAATGCGTGTGCACATAACTAGGCTAACAAGGCACCAATAGTCCATGAGTGCTTCTCTTTTGCTCTTTATTTTCTGCATGTATGTTTAACAACGAATGAGCACCAATAACCCTATTGCCTGAGGAAGACGCTGAAACACTGACAGAGACTTGTGCTCGTCTGTCTTTCTTCCCGGGTCCTCCCACACCCACAGGTGACCACTCTCTTGAACCACATTACGACCTTGTGGCTTAAAAAAAATTAGACACACACATGCACACATAAGTGTGAATATGCACGCACACAAACACGGAAGCACACATTCACGTGTGCACATACACGCTCGCACACAAACTCGCATACATGCACGAACACAACTATACAGATGATGGCTTCATGAGGAGAGAAGTGTGCTACATATCTGAGTGTTGCTTTTTCATTCTGTTACTAAGTTAATGCATTGCAGGTACTATGCAACAGTCTATTATGTGAACATCTATTCCCTCTACATGTATAGCTTTGAAATTTTTTCTAGAACATTATTATGTGCATATTCTGGGGCACTTCATGCTAGTATTTCTCTAGAGCATATACCTAAAAGTGGAATTGTTGCTAGGCATAGTAGCCCACACTTATAATCTCAGCACCTGGGTGGCAGGGGCAGGAGGATTGCTATGAGTTAAAGACCAGCCTGGGCTATGTACAGTGAGTTCCAAACTAGCTTGGGTTACATAGTGAGATACTATGTCTCAAAAAATGAAAGTGAAATTACTTGTTCACACATGTACAAATGCTTAACATTTCAGTTTCCTTAACTTTAAATTTATTGCCATGTATTCGTTGTAAAAAAAAAAAAAAAAAAGTGAGTCTCATGATGACATTTCCGTGTGTGTGTGTGTGCTCTTGGCTTGTCTTCCCACTCCCTTTGCACAAGCCCCTCCACTGGTCCCAAATAGATCTTTTGTTTTAAATCTCAATTCCATATAGGAGAGAAAATGTGCAGTGTTTGTCTTTATCAATAACTTTTGTGTCAAATATTTAAATTTCAAATGAATGGCTTCTCACAGTGAATCTATTGATTGACACGGCAGGAATACACGACAGGTCATATTGATTAAAATATTCAGGACTGGATTTTATGGGGTTCATTTTTGCCAGTTTAATATATTTAGATATGTCACTGTGGTCTTGTTTCTCTGATTGGGAATGAAACTTTTTTTTAACACTTACTCTCATTTGGGTACTTCTAACTTTGAAAACCCAAATCAAGACATTCTGAGCCTTTCACCCAATGTTGTTAGGTTGTCTGCTCTGTTGTAGAACCTGGGACCTTGTACATGCTTAGCAAGTACTCTATCACTCCGCTCTCTCCATGTATAAGTTACTATAAAATACCATGACCAAACTCGGTTTAAAGAAGAACTTATTTGGGCTATGGCTGCAGAGAAACAAGAGCCCATTGTGGCAGCGGAGGCATGTAGGAGGCACGGTGGGAAGGGCCAGGAAGCTGAGTGAGTGCTCACATCTTGTGACCATAAATGCAAAGCAGAGAACTGTAATCACGGGCTTTTCCACCCACGCCCCAGTTCACGAATAACAACTTGGTGGGTTATTTATTTATGAATGCACACCTAGGCCATAAGCTAGGCTGGTTCACTGACTGTTATCTTATTATCGAATTTATTCTGAGTTCGGCTACGTGGCTGCTTTCTTCTCCTCAGTTTCCAATAATTAGGCTTTTTTTGTTCCCTTCCTCTCATTTTTCTGTGCTGTGCTAACGCTTCTATTACTATGTCAGATTTTAAAATTGAAGAAAGTTATTATCTTTGTCTTGATTTTTAAAGAATTGTAACTTGGGCTGGAGAGATGGCTCAGTGGTTAAGAGCACTGACTGCTCTTCCAGAGGTCCTGAGTTCAATTCCCAGCAACCACATGGTGGCTCACACACCATCTGTAATGGGATCTGATGCCTTCTTCTGGTGTGTGTCTGAAGACAGCTACAGTGTACTCATATACATTAAATAAATAGATAGATAAATAAATAAATAGAGGTTTAAAAAAAAAGAATTGTAACTTAATTTTTATTTATGTTGCATATGTGACAGTGTGGGTACATGCACATGAATGCGGGTGTCCACAGAACCCAGAAGGTTCCCTAGAGCTAGAATTACAGGCAAATAGGAGCTACACAATGGGTGCTCAGTGTTTACATCATGCCCACCTCCGTCTCGTCTCCCTCCGACTCTTGCCCACTGTCCCTCTCAAATCCATGGACTCTAATTATTGTTAAGTACACACATGCACGTAAGTAATCGATACAACCTGCTGAGTTCATTCAGTGTTGTCTTTTTATGGATGTGTTTGGGGGCTGACCACTTGATGTTGGAAAACCAATTAAGAGGGCTCAACCCTGGGGAAGGTCCATTCTCCACTCTCCATAGTCATCAATTACCTGGAGTTCTTCACCTAGGGTTGGGGCTTGTGCTGTGCCCTACATGGTGTGTGTTTTCCTCTCCAGCCCTTTGTCTTGTTGGTTATTTTAAAGCTGAGTCTCGCATTCCTCTCCCAAGAATAGTGATTACAGGACTTTTCAGACATCCTTATTATATTGAAAGCACTCTCCTACTTAGAGATGGCTGAGTTATTTTTATCAGCAGGTTTCCATTTTTATCTGTTCTCTGCATCAATTGATCAACTGGCTTTCTACATTTACTCTATAGTGAATGGGATCAATTTTCTAATATACCCTTCTGTTGCATTCCTGAGTTCTGTTTTATCGGTGTGTTAGGCTCATGACTATAAAAGACACATACTTTTCATCCCTCATATAGGTTCTATCTAATGTTACTATATAGAAACCACGGCTTTGGCTGTACCAGGGACATGCTAAATTATTATCTGCATAAATTTGCATATTAGAATAACCCATACTTTAAAGTTTGGTAAAGCTATTTGTGCCTAAAACTTTATGAGGGAAAATTTTTTTAACTATTTCATTTAGTAAGACTAGTAAGGCTTATTTCTTCTTAACTTTTTTTCCTGGAACTTTTCCACTTGGCTTGAATTTTCATGTTAACTGGCATGTCTGATGATGCCCACTGTGATCTGGTGGATATATGAAGAATCCGTAATGACTCCCAACGCTGGTTACATTTTCTTTTCCTCTGCAGTAAACTTGCCTTAAAATGCTATCTCCTTTGTTCATTTTTCAGTTGACTGTTCTGTTGTCCATGCATCTGGGTTGGTTTTACAGATTCCCTTACTTCACCTCACAATCATATTTTCTGTAATTTTATTTAGTCACTTTGTTCACTCTAAATCGGTGGCTCTCAACCTTCTGAACACTTTTACTACAGTTCTTCATGTTGTGGTGACCCCAAACCACAAAATTTTTGTTGCTACTTCCTAACACTGTTATGAATTGTGACGTAAGTATCTGTGTTCTCTGATGATCTTAGGTGACCCCTGTGAGAGGGTCGGTTGACTTTTAGGGTTTTACTGCTGTGAACAGACACCATGACCAAGGCAAGTCTTATAAGGACACTTAATTGGGGCTGGCTTACAGGTTCAAAGGTTCAGTCCTATCATCAAGGTGAAAACATGGCAGTGTCTAGATAGGAATGGTACAGGAGGAGCTGAGAGTTCCACCTCTTGTTCTGTAGGCAAACAGGAGAAGACTGGCTTCCAGGCAGCAAGGACAAGGGTCTCAAAGCTCACACTCACAGTGACACACTTCCTCCAACAAGGCCACACCTTCAAATAGTGCCACTCCCTGGGCCAAGCATATCTAAACCAGTACAACCCCAAAGGGGTTGTGACCCAGAGGTTGAGAACCATTGATCTAAAGCAGGACTGCTCTGTAATCTCCTGAGGCCTAACAATCTTTGTATCCTGTTTTGTTATTCAATGCTTAGAATTTAAACATTTTCTAATATTTCCATCTAAAAAGGGTTCTCAAAGTCCATGCTGGCTTTGAACCTGCTATGTAGCTAAGGATGGTTTTGCACTCTGTCCTCCTGCCTCCTATGGAGGAGGGGAGGGGATCAGGCATGGTCATGTACTTCGTACCCTCTTCCCCTTTTTGTCTTTGTAGTGTTATGTCGTAGCTACTTCTACCTCTAATGCTTCAGTATAACTTAAATTTTAAGTTCAGTGATGAATGCTATCAGAGTACTCTCCTAAACAGTTTTTCCTAAGTGTTAAGTCAAACTCTCTTGGCATAGCTGCAGAGGCTACATATGGCCAAGCCTCTCTGGAGATGAAGATAGTCCATTTGTCTGCCACTCACTCCCTGGGTCAGCTGACTGGTAACTGTGTAGTCCTCTCCACCTCCACTGCCCTTCATTTTTCTCCACACCATGTCCAGCCTCCCCCAAGAACTGGATACTGACTGTATCATGGCAGTTTGACAGCTGTTTCCCATGTACTTTCCCTCATTTGTTCTCTTTCATCCAGTTCTTCTTTAATTTCTCAGAGTTCTGTTCTGATTTAAACTCCAATTGTCCCAAGTGCCATGGACGATTTCTCTTGCTGCTTTTATTTGCTTTTCTATTTATCTGATCGATTCTGCGTTTTCCTATACAGCTGTTACCAAAGATCATCCTATCAAGATCTCCAATACAAATAAATATTAGATGTATGCAACATCAGTAGCTTCTAGACTTCCTGGAGAACATTCTGCAGAGGCATGACCCCTGGGTATGTCACTGTATGTAAAACCTGATAGTACACAGGACAGTATCACTGCTTGCCTGTCCCTGAGACAGCAGTTATGGCAGAGCATGGTGGATTTCCTGATAATAGATCTGAAGAGTAAACAAGGCAACTTCGAGCTGCAGGGATACCACACTACTCCTGCAAAGTGCAGGTGCCTGTCAAGGTTAGTAGCAGCTCTTCAGTTTCTTAGGACCTCACCATGAGAAGCATACAAGAAAATGTGGAAGGAGGAAAGTACAATTGTGTTTTGGAAGGCTAGTCCTTTGGGAGGCTGGATCAACGTACACTGGGTAATGGGACTCTCAAGTCTTCTTGACATATCCCTTAGGAGCCTCATAGCAGAGCTGACAGTCGGTGAGAGGATTGGAGCTGTACAGGGTTAGCATCTGTCTGGGCAGAAGTCAGGAAGAGGACCCAGAGCCTTGTTGAGCCATTCATCACTGGAATCTCTCGGGCCCTGTTGCAGCACAAAGATCTTCCTCATACCCAGTCATGCTGCCCTGAAGACTGGGTGCAGGCACAGTTAAAAGGGCTTAGTATTTTCTTAGTATCTATCTGGGCTACATACAACCATACATATTTTCATACAAATATATTTTGTATAAACACTAGCATTTTCTTCATGCTCCATTCTTCTATTTCTAGCCCCTGCTCCAAGCTTTGTGCATACACGTTTGAATCCAATTCAACACTTCACAGAATTTATCATCTCGCAGCATCTTACTTCCATGTTCTACTGTGTCTTTACTCGGTCCTTGTTATTCTTGCTCTCACTGTTGACACTGCTATGTTCTCTCTAGCATGGTGTGAAATCTATGGAAGCCCCATGCATCCTGGTCTGTGCGCACGGTTGATGCTGAGGTGCTGGTGCAGGATGATCTTGGTCTCACTGCTGCTAGTCACCCTAGATCTTCGATTCACATTTACTCTATCAGCAAACTGTCCCCAAGTGTCTGGCTTGCTTGCATTTGTTTTGTCGTGTTAGGGATCAAAGCCAGGGCTCTGTATGAGCTACACATGCAGCCCACCCTCCTTTCAACTTTAGCATCTTCTGAACTTGTTCTTCTTCCTTAAGTAGTGTCAACAAAAAGTGTTCTGAGGGGAAATCTGAATCCTTGGATGAGCATGTTCAATCTGATTCTGTGGGTAGGCTACATGGTTCAGATGTCTAATGGGAAGTCTAAACACCTTCAAACTGGGCACATACATGCAGGAAAAGCCATAATGTCCACAGAAGTATACACATGTAAGATGATCACTACATCATGACAGGAAAAGAACTGAAAACCCAATCTCTAGAGACAATTAAATTATATTTAATTGCAATTAACACACAATGATTAGGATGTGGAGATCTGCACCAGAGAAATGGCTCAGTACATAAAGGTGTTGCTACCAACCCTGACGTCCTGAGTCTGTTTGATCACAAAAACCCATACAGAACAGATGTGTGACACCACACACGCAGGGGCACACCCTCACAGAAACACATCAAATGTAGAAAAAGTATTCTTAAGGTGTGAAGGTTTACTGATAGGGACACTTCATTTCTTTACTTTTAAAGCAAGAGGGACAAGCTGGAGAGACGGCAGCTCACGACTGTCTACAACTCTGATTCCAGAAGGTCTGTGTGCAGCAGGCCAGAGTGAGATGCACATATACACACACAAACATTCACACGCACACAACTAATAAAGGTCATTGTGATTCAGAATTGTGCATATATAAGTAGGAAATATCTGAAAGTCCAAGGCTATTCTCCAGAGATATGAGCACAGTATTCTTCCTGGAGTCAGCGAGGCGGACTGTTTCCTTTGCTTTCCTATACGACATCTCCACCACGAACCTTTTTTACTTGTACGAATGATGTTGGCCGTTTCTTCGTGAGTGTCAGCTTTTAGCTCAGAGCTGACAGATCCCATCCTTTTAGACCACGCTCTTGTCCATTCATCTTACACTCCTTCTGTTCCATGACAATGCCCAATGCTAACAAGAAGCCCTACATCAGGATGCTCAAGAATGCTCACTGTTCATTTATTACGGCTAACAAGTCATTATGATAAAGGGATCCACTGCATTACAGTGGACAGAATGGAAAGAAATAAAACCTTTCGTACGGATGTCAGCAGACACTAACATAAGGGTGTCCTGTCCACCTGACTCCTTCCTTACCTCTCCAAAGGGTTCAAAGTGAAGACTACTATTGTCTTCTGCAACTCTCTATGCCGAGTCAGAGCTAAGAAAGACACACGCATTCCGTCTGGTATTTATTTGGTGGTTTTGATTTGCAGTGTTGAATTACCGTCACTAGCACGCCTGCGATTCTTCATAGTATGCTCCATTAAGGGATAAGCAAGTACAGCTCACGTCAGTTTAAAAGAAACCACAGCACTTCTTAGCATAGTGTGCAAGAGGAGGGAAGTCTGTGGCCCTCTCCTTAGAAATAAATATTGAGTAACCATAAAAATGTTCAGTCATCCTTCAGTGGTCCAGGGAGGAGTGCGCACAGCCCCACACAGGGCATCAGAGTTCCTCTTTGAAATATCCCAGCTTTGCCAACGACATCTCCTTTCTCAACTGCATGACTTCCCAAAACATCTGATCGACTGCACAAACAAGAGAAGAGACATGTAAATCATAACGTGTCATCTTAATTACTGCTCACGTTTCAATGAAAATGTACAATTAGCTGAAATGCAACACTGGCATTTCCTAATGATGCACCTGATGCCTAACACCAAGCACTTCCCGGGAGCTCTCGGGCTCCGTGGGCACCCAGGTTTACCAGTCACCTCTCGGGCTCCGTGGGCACCCAGCTTTACCAGTCACCTCTCGGGCTCCGTGGGCACCCAGGTTTACCAGTCACCTCTCGGGCTCCGTGGGCACCCAGCTTTACCAGTCCCTCTCGGGCTCCGTGGGCACCAGTTTACCAGTCACCTCTCGGGCTCCGTGGGCACCCAGGTTTACCAGTCACTAATGATAGTCATTAATGTTGTCATGATAAATGCAGATTAAAGTAGGTACTTGAGTGTCTGGAGTTGCCTCCATGAGTACATTGCTCAGTTATTTGAAGGTTACAGTGCAGTGTGTGAGTCTCCTGCACTGTTCAGTTCTTCTGTCATTCTGTTTTCCCAGAACACAGAACATTCAGGAATGTTCCTTGTAATGATAAAAGTTTTATGTACGTGTCAAATTAGAAGTAAAAACAAATGATGAAGTTCAGCTGCTCATTCCCACTGTCCACACTGCTTTAAGTTTCCAGTCAAAGGGGAACAGAAGTGCTCTGTGCTTCAAGCAGTAAGGTCTGTGGCCAGCACACACGGACGTATCAGCAGTTTCACCAGGGAAAAACTGGCCCCAAAGCACATCTGGCAATGTCTGGAATACCTTTTCCATTGTTGTAGCTTGAGGTCTACTGACATCTAAATAAGGAGAGGCCAGAAATGCTGTAAAATATGCTACAGCACACTCAACAGAGAGCCCCTCACACACACAAAGAATTAGTCAAGCTCAGAATGTCAATACAACAGAGTATCCTTTATCCAAAATGCTTGTAAGAAGAGTCCAGATTTAAAAAAAAAAAAAATTTATGCAGACACAATGAGGTAACCTCGGGGAAAGGGCCCAACTTCAAATCCCAAGTTAAGAGGCTTCACAGGAGCCCAGGAGAGCGGCACAAGCCTTCTAGCCTAGCATTCAGGAGGCAGAGGCGGGGAGGGCAGTACTGTTTTCTTATCCTTGCCTTCTGACCATGAAGTCAGGCATGGTGCTGTCTACCTGGGCCAGTATGTCCATGCTAGAAGTTTTGTACCTTGAGGCATTTGGGGTTTGGGGTTAAGGTGGCCAAGCTGTGGAATAAAAGCTGAGGCACTTAACTGTACCCTGAATTTACCTGACCTCAATCCTTTGATGCAAGGCTCAGATAATGAGTAGGTTTGAAAATTAAAAATTTAGCTTTATACAATGGCTCCCCGACCCCCTGCAAAACACACACACACACACACACACACAACGGTAAGTGCTGTGTACTAGATACATGAAGTGAGAAAGGGACAAGGGACAGAGACCAGCAGGAATATCACATCGGTCACTCAAGTAAGATACTTTCTTCCTATTTTCATGAAGTCAGTTGTTTTCAGACTTCTCACCAATCTTACTATAACAAGGGAAAAAATTCTATATCATATTATCCATCGACAGGTATTCAAATGATGCTTTTATTAAAATTATAAAAACCATCACACACTTACAGACTCCCTCTGTTTCCCAGCCTTTGAGCTCCAACACTGGAGACAGGTTCCGTGCCTTCTCTGTACATTAAAGTTTATATGCAATTCTAAACAAGTATGGCGCAGCTCCATATCCCAGAGCCATACGGGCTGAGCTGAGTCTTCGCCTGTTTAATTTTTCCATAAACTTTTCAATAATGTATGTGACTGAAAGGAACTAGTTTCTACTAGTCTCTCAGCACAGACACATTTCAACATCTATAACAATTTACAAGGGAACTTGTCCCTGCTCTCCGTGTGACTGCTGTGACAGCTCTGGAACAGTCCCGTGTGCTCACTCAGTAAGTGCTGCTCTGAGGCTGTGCAGCCGCCTCCACCTTTGTGCTTGGTGTTTAAGGCTGAGTTGTAAGCCCATGAGCAGCCCGAAGGCTACGCTGAGCTCAACACCCCTGCAGCAGTGAGCACCCTTCTGCTGACTCAAATGTAGTGACCCTTGCTCTACTTGGTACCATCACATCACCGCCTTGGGAAGTCGGACATGAGAGCAGAAAACACAGGAAACCTACGGCTGGCCCCGTCGCTCTTCCCATCAGTTAAAGTCAGTCTGACCACTCCTAGGGCTCGAGCATCTTTACACCCAGACTCCCCAAGTACTGGCAACTGAAGTAATCGGCCACTGAGCGATACTATCCCGACATTTTTTCTTTTTCTTTCTTTCTTTTTTTTTTTTTTTTTTTTTTAACATTTTTTTGTTGTTTGTTTTTTGACACAGGGTTTCTCTGTGTAGCCCTGGCTGTCCTGGAACTCACTCTGTAGATCAGGCTGGCCCCGAACTCAGAAATCCGCCTGCCTCTGCCTCCCAAGTGCTGGGATTAAAGGCGTGCGCCACCACGCCCAGCCCGACATTTTTTTCTTAAACGTGTTTTTTTCTTTTTTCTGGGACAGGATGCCATTAATTTGCTTGTGCTACCCTTGAACTCATCCTACAGCTCTCCCTGACCTTGAATGTGTCGGCCTCCTGACTCAGCACTGCTCCCGCCCCCCCCCCAGTGGCTGTCACTCAAATCTCTCAAAGCGTGAATGCAGTCTGCGTCAACACTCGTGACATGTACAGTGTGATCTATCACATATCCCTTGGTTCTGCTCGAACCTTGGGAGCAAAACGAAGATAAACCGTCCTTTGTGGACGAGGTGTTTGTTCTTCTAAATTATCCATAGCTTTGTTACAAGCAGTCAGGAAGTTTAATGGAATTGCAGGACCAACAGTTTACTACACCACTGCTCTGACTGGCTAGCCTTAATGTAAGTGTCAACAATGAAGTAAGAACACTCACCATCCTGCTGTTTCACAAGTCCCTGCTGAATGTATCGAATGTATGTAAAAAAGTTACATACAGAAGTGATCTAGGCCAAAAAGAGAGAGGTGTCATAACCAGTCAGTTTCACATCGAAGCAAACATTATTAAACTAAACACCACAGTCACATCACTTACCCTGTATCTGCAAAAAGGAGAAATATAGTAATAGCTGCTGGAGTCCCCTAGTTTAATCCTGTGCTTACAGGACTTACTCTGGCCAGTGAGAGCACATTTTCTGTAAAACAACAAATTTCAGTTTTGTTTTATAATTGAAAGTATTTGCCCTACTTTCTTTACAAGTAGTTTTTTCATTAAGATAGGAAATATTTGAGACCCTAACATGTGACATGCCTGCTCTGAATGCTGGGCCACCGTGAAGAACAGGACAAGCCCCTGGCCCCGTGCGACTCACAGGATGAGCGTAACGCTGAGCAGACGACTGTGCTTCCCAGTCCTGGCATGTCTCAGCGTCCTGGCTGCAGGGCAGCACTCGCTGGAAAGCCTAACCTCAGCTCCCTAGCTGAGAAGAAGCTAATCAGGGTTATTCGAGTCTTACAACCACTGCTGACAAGGAACAGCTGCCAAACGGAGCATGTGTGGCTGGCAGGGTTAGCTGCATTTGGTGTCGGATGTAAGAGGTATAAAAAAACAAGCAGTGCTTTAGACACAAAACCATAATGCTTCTGTAAAGAGGCTAGCTCATACCTTCCTGTCTGTCTGTCTGTCTGTGGGTGTTCCGGCTGGACGAGACTATACATTTCTGGAGGACAGATACTGTGTATTATTTATTTAGCCATTCCACTGATTGCTAAATAACTGATGAGCCACCCGTCTCCGTGCTGCTCTATGAGTGAAGCTGTTTGTTCACCAGGCTAGACTTGCCTACTAGTCAGCTGGGAACCTGGACAGACACAACTACCCCTCTTTGTTAAGGTAAATTAGCATAGCTCTCTGGAAAAAAAGTGGCAATAGCATTTGACATGCCATTACAATTACACAACGAAGAAAAACAATTATATAAGCCACATTAGATGTCAGTTATACCTTCGAGACACATCACACAGGTAGGTGTTCCTCCACTAAGAAGCCAAGTACACAATGTGTAATTTGGAACAAGATCATTTTAAAGGCAGCCTGCAAGTCTCTTGAAAAAGAGACTATCTTTTAGTTCTTTTCAAAGAGACTGCTTTATTGCTTACACATGCACCACACATGCACACACAACACACACACATGCAAATTGCTTTAATGATCTGTGGCAATATTTAAAAATACGAACTACTAGCCTGGGAAGGATCAGAAGTCAGTAAATTTAAGAATCAACTGCTAGAAGTCCTTGTAACATGCAAAAGTATGATTTAGTCAAAAGAAAAAAGCATCCTTTAACTGAAAAAAAAAAAAAACAAACAAACAAAAAAAAAACAGTTACAGCTATTCTTCTGGAAAATATGTTTGTTCTTTTACCTTCTTGTCTCATTTTGACAGATTTTGCTAATGAGGTCCTAGGTACTAATTTTTAGATTAATAAAAAGTGCCCTTCAAAGAGAGGACCAAGCTGTGGCTCTGGTTTATGAGGGTCTTTCTCTGTGTGCATGCTGTGTGTGTGTTTCTTCGTGCCCAATAAAAGCTTTTCTTCAAAAGCTTAAAAAAAAAACCTTAAAAGACCATTTCTAAATGCTACCATGGTCCTGGGCTTACTGCTGGGCTTGCCTCCTCCTGAGGCTAGCATAGAACATGCTACTACTGTGGATCTCCTCAGAGGCCTAGTCTCCAGATTCCTGACTCTCGCTCGCCTTGTCACTCTGCTCCTTGCCTCTGGTTCACTGCCCCACTCAGGATGGCAGAGTAGAATTCCAGGCCCATAGCTTCTTCCACAAGCCAGAATCTTTTCTACCTTCCAACCAGCCGAGGGGACAGTCACCGCTAGGCTCTTCCTTATCCCAGGCCCCACTTCTGGTCTTTCATTTGCCACTCCCCTCTCTTCTCCTCCGTCTCCCCTATCCTCTGATCACTCTTTCCTGTTCCAATTTATCCAATTCTATCCACACCCCAAACCCTACACAAATCTCCCCTCCAGGGTCCCCAGTCCCAGCTAGAATGACCTTGTCTTTTATCACCATTTCTGAAACCCAGTTCCCAGGAGCCTCGGGAGGACTTTACAGTTTGCTAAAACTGGGTAAAGGCACTGGCTGCAGAGCGTGACACACTCTCTGTCTGGGGGAGACAAACCAACTCCCCCAAGTTACATTGCCACTTCCATGTGCACACTGTGGCTCTGCCACACTGACAGAAAATAAAGTGTAAAAGAAAGAAAGACAGGAAGGAAGAAAAGAAGGAAAAGACAAAAATTTCCCTTCTGTTCTACCACAAACATCTTGCCTCCTGACCCTGTGCACATAAGCACGGTGTGTAAATTGCTCTCTAAATCTAAGCTATCTTGTTCGTTTTCTAAAGCCCTGTCAGTGCACACTGCTGTCTGCCATCATGTAGCGTATGCTGTCATACGTACAGATGTGACATAGTGTAAGCAGACAAACTGCCACATGCCATACTTATTCAGATTTCAAACACTGCTTTCCTTATACCTGACTTTCCATTTGAGAGGCTGCAGGGCTAAATGGAAACTACTTTGGTGTTGTAAAATTAATACTATAAATTCCCCTAAAGTCCAGGCTGCTGCACTATAGATAGGGCGGTAGTTAACACCAACTACAGCTCGGGCTGGATGTGCAGCTCACGAAACAAGCACACAGCCAGCTATGTCACCCACGCAGTCCCGTAACCACTGGCGCTCTACAACCATCCTGAGATGTGTGCGCGCCCACAGAAGCAGATGGCACAGCTTCTCTAACAGACCCTTAGTGCACAGCACCACAGCAGCCCTGACGGCAGCCAACGGCTGGCCTCCTGAGCTCAGCTGGGCTGTCCATCTCCTTATGAACGTGGTCCTCAAATGCTTTCCCTGTCAGTTGTAAAACAGAAGCTAAAGCATAATTACATGCAGCTTGGGCAAACATTCCAGGTTTTAGGCTTTCTCCTTACAGTAATGGACAGGAAGTCCGCCTGCCTGAGACAGAGTAGTCCTCCCTTTGACTGTACTTTCCAAACGCCTGTCACACGTGGAAGACAGACCTGTTTGCCAATTTCAGATGTCTCTTATAAAAGAAATATGGAGGGTGAGGACTAATTATTTAAAATTTTTCTTTTTTAAATTATGCATATGTATCCAGGTCTTATGTAGGTGGGGTGTGGGGGGGGGGTGTGTTCCCGAGAAACTCGTCCGACCTGAGCTACAGGTGAATGTGGAGTTGGCTGATGTGGGTACTAGGAGTTGAATTGGGTTCTCTCAAGAGCATCAAATGCTGCTAACCACCGAGCCGTCTCTCCAGCTCCTATGTCCTGTTTTCATACTTGGTAAGGCCAGTTCTAAGTCCTCCCTTCCCAAACTAGTTTTGATGGCAATCCTCAGACCCAAGTGTTTTACACAGATACCAAGTGTACATAAATAAATAACTCATTCTCTCTCCCTCTCTTGACAAAAGTTTGGCCTACAATTCACATGACTGACCTCACCACCCACTAATGGGTCAATACTGCTTCTAACCTTTAAGTGACCTGCATTCCGAGCATGCGTGTGTTTTGTAATTAAGAGATCCTCAGGGCTCTCCTGAGCAGCCTGCATCCACCTCTTGCCTTGGGTCTGTACCAACGACCTTTCCTTGGCTATTCCTTTCTCCACAGCCACACTGACATCTAAGAATGTTCTAGATTTCTCTAAATAAACCACGCACCTTTCTGTACCTAACAGACTGCAGCTTTGTCTGCAGGGGAAAATAAGCTTACCTTTAAAATATAACGTTAAAGACACACATCATGTGGGCTAAGGAAAGTCCTGAGGAGAAAGGTGATCACATTTAAAGCACAGACATGAACAAACACAGCAGCATCGCACAGAGGCTTTGAAGAACACGCTCTTCCCACAAGGCACGGTGTAAATACCTACTTCGGCCCTCCGCACTCGACAGCGGAAGCCTTCACGAAGCGGATGGGCTGCAACCCCACTGGTTCGATGCTTAGAGTATTGTTCTCCACGGCCTCCAGAACAGCCGAAGCCAACTTAAAGCAAACCAGAGTTAAATGTCAGCAGAAAAATATCAAAATAGGTTAATTTTATAAGCCAGTCTTCCTTAGTTCACTAATTTGGCCTTAGCCACTGCGAAGAGAAGGAAGGAAGTACACAAACCACAATCTCAATTTAACCTTTATAATGCGAGCAGCTGTGACTGGCAACCGAGTTACAGTGCCAAGAAGTTTTGCTTATTAACTGGCAGAGGATGAAGTTGTTCATTCCAGACTCTGTCCATTCCTTACAAATGGTTACATAAACACCATAAAACCACCTCAAAATTAATATCCTAGTGTTGCAGCCTCTAAATTCATACAGTGAATACTGGTCATTTATGATAGCAATATACAGTAACTTTGGCCAAATACTTTCTCAACGTATGTCTTAGAGGCCAGAAATCTCCTGGATGAGATATGGAGTGTCCTCCAATGGGCAGCCAGTGAGAGGTCAGAGTTCATTCTGCTCAGATCTCCAGCATTGGGGAAGGGTCCGCAATGCACAGCCCACACTCAGGTCGGTGCCCACCTGTTTGCCCACAGTTCTCCTTACAAGGACGCTACGGCTCAATCCTCCAAAGTGTCCTGTAAGATCTGAGGACTGAAGTCCTTAAACATTAGCTGGCAGGCTACTTGGAGACAAATTTCTCAATATAAGATCAAACTGAAATTATGACCTTACAGCTGGATCCGATTTGTAGGACACCCGAGCCTTTTCACCCTGCTTCCTTCATTCTGCCTCCTGACAACTCTGACCCAGGCCAAGCCGGCACCGTCTTTCCTGTTTGATTTAGGGACACGTTTGGTGTTCCGGTTCAGGGTCTGTGTTGGCAATGGCAGAGATCAGGCAGGGTCTTGTAACGGTTACTGGAGCACTTTGCTCTGAGCTACACTCTGGCAAACACCTTTAACAGGGTGTATAGGGAACTTGGCTTAAACTGAAAACGGAGTCTGGGTCTGCGATCAAGTGGCAAGCTCCTCCCACACATGTCTACACGGCACACTAACACATCGAGGAAAGATGTCAGAACAGCCATAACCATGGTCCTAATGTGGAATGGAACAGTGCTAAAAGTGACATTTTACAGTGATTTTATTACATGTAGGACATTAAAATATCAAACATGACAGCAGAAAGTACAAGAGACTCTAACGCATTCCTATTAAAATGAAAAACATTACCTCACTTTTTGCGAATGTTAAACATGGAAAGATATCCTCCTGATAGATTTTGTCCAAGAAAGGACATGCTCTGTCCATCGTGGGGTCCTCCTTCCAAGATCTGAACTCATTATACAGAGATAAGTCGGCCTAACAAACCAAAACAAACACAAAACAACTTTAAAACAGAAAAAAAAAAAAAAAACCCACTTGATAAAACCAGACTAAATTAAACATTATTAGAAGGGAAAGTACTTCATTTAAAATAATAAAAATTCAGCTGTAATCCAGTAATCCAGGATAGCAGTCTTTCTCTAGAAAATGGTTGATGGAGTCCTTTGGGTGTGTCCCTGTGGTGTGTGAACATGCTACCCTCATGGCTCGCCACATACGTGGTACTCTTCTCATCTGAGTCAGGGTCTCACTTCAACCCCAAGCTCGCCTGGAACTCACTAGGTGAGCAGGCTGATACTCACCAGGCTCCTGCCTCTGCCTCACTGCTATGCCCAGCTACACTGGGGCTCTCTGAAGACAAAGCTGTCCCGAATAGAAGAAGCGCTACCAATCACTCTCTCCTGACAATTACCAATCTGTAGCCATATTAAACTAAAGAAAGGGAATAAACCGAGTCTAACCTGGGAAACCTAGTGTGGGGTAAAGATGAGAGATGTAATAGAGAGGTCCTAAAGATGCTAATACCTTAGTGTAAGCAACAGGACAAAAGCAGCAGCATGCACTCAGCAACTACACTGACCAGCCTTAAATACCCCCTGAATTAGTAATATCCACTTACTTCCTGGTCAGGCCTCCCTTGGTCCTCCTCTTTCCCTTCTCCATCTGACCTAAGCTTTCTTGCCTGGAGGCCCTCAGATCCCTGCAGCCTACCCACTGGGTTCAAGGCCTACCCTGGCCCACACAGAACTAGCTGTGTGCGCCTCCTTGCAGAGCTGTTAGCCACACTGCAGGTGCTCAACACCCCATGGATGTGCGCTGCGGGCTGGGAGCCTGGGTCAACTTATCCAGAGGTGCAGCCACAAGAAACAAAAGGCTGCTGCACCCAGGCTCTCTACAGACTTTAAAGGTGAATAAAGACAATCTGTGCTGGGCAGTGATGGCGCACGCCTTTAACCCAGCACTTGGGAGGCAGAGGCAGGCGATTTCTGAGTTCGAGGCCAGCCTGGTCTACAGAGTGAGTTCCAGGACAGCCAGGGCTACACAGAGAACCCTGTCTCGAAAAACAAAACAAAAAAACAACAACAAAAAAAGACAATCTGTTCCTCATACCCATTCATAAATTTCTCGAGTCAAAGCTAAAGGCAAGAGGATAAAATATACTGAGAGAAATGGTACTTAAGATTTTCAAATTCGCTTGCTTAGTTCATAAAAGAAATGGAAATAAGCCCCAAAGCAGGAAGAGAATAAAGAAGGAAAGCTTCGAGCTTAGAGCAGTAATTCATTTCTTAAAAGCTGACTCTTTCAGGGACACGGTTCCTGTGGGTGGTGCCAGGCAGCTACGATGACCCCAGTTTATCAATAAAACCAGGACTTAGATAGTATAGCTTCCTAAAGTCACACAGTGCGCCAGCTGTTTTTATGTCAGCTTGACCCTGCTAGAGCCATCTGAGAGGAGGAACCTCAATAGAGACCAAGCCTCCTGAGATAAAGCTGTAGGCAAGCAAGCCTGCAGGGCGTTCTCTTAATTAGTGATGGGCTTCTATAAGAAGGCAGGCTGAGCAAGCCATGAGGAACAAGCTGGTAAGCAGCACCCCTCCACGGCTCATGGCTCCTGCTCCAGGATCCTGCCCCCCCGAGTACTGCCGGTGTCCTCTGAACAATCAACAGTGGAGTGGGACATAAGCAAAAGAAACCCCTTGTCCCCAACGTGCTTTTGGCCACCGTGTTCCATCTCATCGGTGATAACCCTGAGACACACAGCCAAGTCCATTTCTAGGACTGGGAGCCCCACCATGGTTTAGAGAAACACAGACGCACTCCATTTCATTTCAGAGTGTTGCACAAGGTCCCAGGGCATACTTAGTCAACATTTCTTGATTCCTATAATAAAACTTCCTGACACTTTCACAAAGCATCAGGATAGAAAGGGAGCTAGAATACAAAAGTAGGAACATGTTGCCTATTTTTATACATGTCAAAAAATGAGAGAAGCTTCTTAAATATTGAGAAACCATCTAAAAAGTTTTCCTATAAGCCAACAGGAGAAAATGCATTACACTTACTAACTGAAAAATTACAATAAAAGCTAAACTTTTTAAAAAAGTACTCTTATTTTTTTTCTTTCTTCTTCTTTTTTTTTCTTTTTCGAGACAGGGTTTCTCTGTGTAGCCCTGGCTGTCCTGGAACTCACTCTGTAGACCAGGCTGGCCTCGAACTCAGAAATCTGCCTGCCTCTGCCTCCCAAGTGCTGGGATTAAAGGCATGCACCACCACTGCCTGGCTAAAAAGTACTCTTATTTAAAGTTAAATCAGAACTAAAGTAGTGACTAAAGAAGTATATCAGATATTTAACAAAAACAAATATGAATTTTAGATTTTGCTACACTCAGATTTGGATGAGAGGTAAACTTTTCAGTTACTATATTCTTATTAATAGCTGAACAAATATAATTTGGTTACAATAGTTACCCTTTGTAGGAGGAGCTAAGGTGGGAGGAGTAAGGAGAGGAAAAGAGAAGAGGAGGAGCGAGGCAAGGAGGGCAGAGAGATGTAGGAGGATGAAGACCTACACAGGTATGGAGAGCAGTTGCCGTAACAACTCATATTTAGGTTAGCTAATTCGGATACACCTCTAGTTGTATGGGCATATTTTTATTGAGCATTACCAAACATGTAAAGCCTTTGATTAATATTTAAGCATTAGAGTCTCATTTTCCTGCCGGGCGGGATGGTCTGGGCAATGCCCAGCCTTGCAGAGACAGCGATGGGAGATTGGCAGAGCCATCTCCCACCTGGCATCTGTGGGTGGCAGGGCTGGTGTCTCTGACCGCCTGAGCAGACTGCCCGAGCTGAGCAGCGGCAGTATGGCTGCTTCTGCTCGTGGCTGCAGGCCTAGGCTAGTCGGGAACATGGTGGCTGATTAAGAAAAGCCAGATTGAATGCTGCCGATTTAAATATCTCCCTCAACAACCCTTGGCTATTCAATGTAGTGATTCCTGGCTTCTACGCACACAGTAACTGAATAAACCCAAAGAGCCGCTTCAGTATGAACTGGTTTAAACTCAACAGTGACTGAAGCTCCAGGAGTCTTGGTCAATCCCTACAAACACGTTACATCACATATGATGATAAAACCAACAATGTTAATAATTCCAAAACTCTTACTCTATATATTTTGATAAACAGTATCTTTATGTTTTCCAAAATTCAGGCTTCGATTATTTCTGGGTTCTGTTTGTTTTCTTAATTATCTGACTCAACTCTAGAACTTTCTTATTGATGTAAAATTTTGCTTCTCTCAGATTTCAAATAAAAAGAGCTACTAGTAATCTTTAAGAAAAGCATCATATTTTCACATTTCTTATATTCGTATTTTAATACTGCACTAACAGAAGGTTGTGACTAGTGGGGACCCCGAGGGACCCACTTTCCTTGACACAAAACATGCCACTTTGTTTCCTAGACAGAAACTTGAAATGCAGAGACTCCCCAGGCTGGCGGCAGGCGCTCCGAGACCAGGGGAGAGAGGAGTGAGGATTCTAGAGAGTGAGTTCTAGAGACCAGCCAGTTCTAGCGACAGCCTCTCCATCTTAACAGTGATATTAGTACTAAGAAGTCTGCTGGCCACCTCAGTGATGGCGATTAGCAGGAAGGGCCGATCAGAGGGGACGGTCTCCACTGTGGGAGGTACCTCTTTGCAGTCCTTTACGATTGGCTGGATCACACTGAAGTCCTGGTGGCTCCCACCCATGGCGCTGCTTGTACTTTTGTTCCGCGTGTGCCCCCTTTTGAAAGGGGCCTTCGCAGCGGCCAGAGGCTCCTGCGTAGGCGATGTTGGAGAACTGGACAGTACAAGTGTCTTCAAGGCGGCCACTTCAGCTTGAAGCACATCGATCTTGAAAAGAAAGCAGCATCGTCACACGCACAGCAAGCTTTACGGCAGGTGTGGCCAAGGTTAGCAATTTGGCAAAAACACTTTCAAGAACAGAAATTAACGTTTAATTTGTTATTTTTCTATGAAGTAATGAAGGAAAAGTAATCCAATTTTTTTGAGTCTCCTTATGGCTTGGATTCAACTGCCAATAATGTCAAGAGGAAAAATTTTAAATGGTCAAAAATACCTAACATTAGTATGAATTTTCAAATATTAAAATGTATCAGCTTACGATTACCTTTAGTTCACTCCTAAATAATAAAATCTACTTAAGTGTCTTTTTTGTCCCCCCAGGGAATTAAGAAAATAAATCTTGACTTTTATAAATGACTACAACATCCTTCTATATGACGTCCACGGTGGTAAGCAGGCTGGCTGCGATACACTACACACCATGTCCAGGGTCACTGGTACCTCTATGTGCCTATTTGCTCACTCGTGGTATTTGCAGCTTCCGAGTGTGACATAAGCCGGCTTCTCCAGTCAGCCGCTGCCGAGGGCGTTAGGGCGCTCATGACTACATCTCCCCACGGTCTCCCCATCCAGAACGAAAGCTCCGAGACTCACTTTCCCTTCAGCTTCCTTCAGCTGCTTTTCTGCAGTGGCCTGCTTGACGTTCGCCTCTCTCACCATCTTGTGAGCTTCCTGAAAAAGTCAACATCTCAAATTCTGAAGACACAGTATTTAAACCCTCATTTCAGAGCACACGTCAGCAGCTACCTATGAGGGAGCAAAGACACAGTGCCAAGTTGTAGCCTGAAACTAAGAACCCAACAACCACTGTGGGGAAAGCAGCTGCCGTCAAACAGACAAGAAGTTAGGAATGAGGCCCAGGCACTTGGCACCTGTTAAGCACTGTGGCAGCCGAGGTGGAGTCCTGTCCATCCAAGGGACACCGTGTCAGGGTTGTGACCAGTAAAGGGGACAGAAGACGGCTGCAGGTCAAAGCCAACTTCTTTGCAACAAGGTGTTTGTGATTAAATCGTGATATATATTGTTGGTCACAGAAAAAAATACACAACAGGGACAAGACGGTGAATCGCCTCGGCAGAAAAACCCTGACGAGCTCGTTTCCGTAAAGCACGTATAAAATGACACGGATGAAAACTGCACCGTACAGCGTAGCCTGAGAAGGGAACCGTCCACTCTTTAGTAGCCTTACGTTCCGAGTGTAACAGCTATGACGCTGCAGGCACGCACCTGCCTCTCAGTCAGACAGCATGCACTCGGGACGTCTCTTTAGGAGGTACTGTTCTGGGTTCTGATAGTGAATGAGGAACGAGACAAAGGCCCTGGTTCCTAAAGACCTGTGCTTCAGGGTAGACTCTAACAGCAGGGCAAACCTCAGGGTGACAATCCGGACTTCACTCTAAGTGAAAGATGAATTCTTCTTTAAGGAAGAGAATAACATGATCTCATGTTTTCAAGATTATGCTTTCGTATGAAATAATCGGTATAGATTAGAATAACTGGGAACAAAATGTGACTTTGGATTTAGTATTTGGGAATGTAAGATATCCAAAGGAGATTCAAAGATACTTAATAAACACACAGTCTGACAGCTCTACCAGGTCTGTGACCGGCCAGGTGGCAGGTGGCAAGCTCTCCCTCCGAGTGTGGCGTGCCGCTCACAGCTGCTCCTCTGAGGCAGCCTGTGTGTCTCATGAACGTGAACCTCAGACTACATTAAATAACGAATGTTCACCACCAATGGCTGTGGTGAAATGAGATGAACTGCAGGAAGACTCCAGTCACCAGATGCTGCCCATCTGGCAAAGTCCTTAAGAACTGTCGGAAGGAACGAGCTCAGCTCTTCCCTTCTGAAAACAACAGTTGGTGCAGATTTGCTGGACTTTTCTGGGATGAGGAGGAACTGTCAAAAGAAGACTATTTGACAGGTATTTCCAAAATAATAACCCTATCTGCTCCGATCTCTAAGATATTTAACTCTAAACACAGAAGAAACTGATGTCAAACAGAATGCCTGCGGAACTGGGCAGAGATGGGCTCTGGGTGTCAGCCGTGCAATCTGGATCAGATTAAGAGAAGATGACTGGAAGAGCCGACACTTCTAAAACAGCTTTGAAAGCTTCGAAGAGCTAAGAAAACAGTGAAGAGCCAGAACCAAGGCCAGGATAAAACCCAAGGTGAGGCGGGACAGGATGTAACCTTTCCAGCTTTAAGAGGGACACTGATACAGAGGTGCAGCTGATGTCCCCAGAGATGGGGCGCTAGCCTGAGGCATGAAGCATACGGCATGGGCCTGCCAATCAACAGAACATCAAAACGCAGGATCTCTAGATGCTGGGGTTATTTTCTGTTACGGTCCTTCTGAAGGTGAGGTGCTGTCAGTACTAAGCATGGCAGGGTCCCCAAGCTTTCTGCACCGAGACTGAGCTTTGCCAAGAACACTTTACAATGTTGAGACCACCTGCCTTCTAGTACAGAAGAACACACCTCTGGCAGAGGTGTGTTTAGGACCGTTTCAGAAACTGTTAAAAACGTCCCGATCCCAAGCTAACCACATCAACTTTCAAAAATCATGGCTTTCATTAAATTTCTTCTTTGACAATTTGATACACGTGACTATTTTCACCCCACGCCTGGTCTCTCTCCTCCAACTTGTCAGGTCTCCCTCTTACATTCTGACTTCTTTGACACCCTGAGTCATCTACGTGACCAAGTTTTCAACTACCCTTTGGGACTTGGTGGGCTCACCTGTATACAAGTGGTACACAGGTAAAGTCACTCTTCCTCAGACCAATCAGGAGCCAGCAGCTCATCAGGGCAGGCTATGGTCCCCTGCGCCCTCCCAGTCCATGCTGGACTGGTGGCCGGCCTAGTCACGTGCAGGCACAGTGCAGGCTGGGTAGGTGCTGGGAAGAAAGCATGTTGCAGTCCTCCTCCACAGCTTCTGGCTCTCATTTTTTCCAGCTCCTCTTTTTAGGGATTTTCTTCTTTTAAATAAAACTCAAGCAAACACTACAAATCGCAATTTTTCTTTTTAATTTTTTTATATCATTAATTTATTTTGTGTGCGCCATGGCACGCGAGTAGAAATCAGAGGACAACTTACACAGTTAGCTCTATGTTTCTACCACATGGTCCCAGGGAGGGAACTTGGATCAGGCTTGGCCACGAGGGTCCTTACCTGCTGAGCCACCTTGCTGGCCCTAAAACAGCAATTTTTAAAATTCTAATTTTTATACCTACATCCTGAGGAATGAGTAAAAAGGCCATATTATAAAATCCTGTTTTCCTTATTAGACCTGTCTGTTTCTACAGGGACAGAAACTATATACAATAAAACCACGGCAGCTCCTAAGCAACTGCAGCCTGAGTCTGGGCCTCCCTTGGCATCTCAGGCCGTGTTCACGGTGGCAGGCACATGCTCAGAACCACAGCAGCGGTGAGGCCGCGTGACGAGAGACTTCCAGCAAACGTTGTGAGATCTGTTATGGGTTCGGTTTCAGGTTCATCTCTGGTGGCTGTACCACACAGAAAGCTCCTGCTGTACTCTTTCCTGTGCCTCCCACATTGAGTTACACAGCCCTTGCCTATGGAGCCGGGGTATGTACTAGGATCACCAGCTTCTTAAAGGGCCAAATGGCATTCTGGGATTTCAGGACCACAAGAAACAGTTTCTGTTACCATAATTCAACTTTGTTTTTTACGGTGTGGAAACGACCAGAGGTAATACACGAATGAACTGCCTGTCTCAGTAAAAATAGAAGGTTGGACTTTCAATTAAAAAACAAAACCATACCCACCTCACCTCACCCTTATTTTTTGGTGGTGGGAACACCTGAGATGTACTTTTCAGTGAACTTCCTGCATCCGTCTCAGTCCCTGTGCACACTTACTCCTACACACCTGATAGCTCCTACCGTTACCCAGCACTCCTCCCTCCCATTCCTCAGCCCGTCTACTGTGTCCACGGGACAGGGAAACATTGGAGATTGTTCTGTTCTCTTCTCACACCATCAGCTATATTGCCTAAAACGGTAAGATTTTCTTTAATTACAATATATTTGTGAGTGTGAGTGTGTGTGTGAGAGAGAGAGAGGACAACCGTCAGGAATGGCACTCCTGTTCCACCACAGGATCCGGGAACTGAACTCTGGTCGTCGCTTGCACAGCAAGCACCTTTACCCACTGAGCCATGCCAACCTGATTCCCCTTTTTAAAAAGCTAATGTCACATAAACCCACAGTATGCTTCAGCCTTACTCATTCACGGTTGAATCCGTGCTCACATCGGGCTTGGGATAATACTACAGCAACGAACATGAGAATACAGGTATCAAGAATTTTATTTCCTGGGCTGGAGAGATGGCTCAGAGGTTAAGAGCACTGACTGCTCTTCCAGAGGTCCTGAGTTCAATTCCCAGCAACCACATGGTGGCTCACTACCATCTGTAATGGAATCTGATGCCCTCTTCTGGTGTGTCTGAAGACAGCGACAGTGTACTCATATACATAAAATAAATAAATAAATCTAAAAAAATTAATAATAATAATTTTATTTCCTTTGATGTATACCCCAAACGGGGATTGCATGCTTGCTTCTAGTTTTTTGATGTTTTGTCTGGGGTTTTTTGTTTGTTTGGGGAGGGCGGGTTGTTGTTTGTTTTTTAAAGACAAGGTCTCACCATGTAATCCTGGGTGTCCTAGGACTCGCTACGTAGACCAGGTTAACCTGGTCAGAGACCTGCCTGTCTGCCTCCTGAGTGCTGGGATGAAAGCGTGGGCCACTACATCGGCTCCATCTATAATTTTTAAGGAGAAATCACTATACTTTTGTCTGTAACAGCCATACCAACAGTACCACACCTCGCTAACACACTCTGTGAGATTTTGAAGCAGCGTTAGCATCTCACTGGGTCTGTATTTGCATTGCCTGACTGGTGATTGTTAAACACTTTTCATATAGTCTCCTGATGCTTGTCCATCTCTCCGTTGGGTGCTTCATCTCTCTCACTGTGTTGTTTACTTTGACACTCCTTATATACACTGCAGTTATTCCCGTGCTAGACACACTGTGCACATTCTCTCCGCTGCACTGCATGTTATTTGGGTGACTGTTTGCAGGCTTTAGTTAGATGCAATTCCACTTCTCTGTTTCTGTGATGTTTCCTGATCTTCTGGTTTCACATTAAACAACAACAACCACAAACCAGCCCAGATCACTATCACGCAGCTTTTCCTGCGTCAGTGGTGTGTGGTTTCCGGTCTTTGATTCAATCTGTGGGGCCTGTTTAGAGTGTAAAGTACAGTCATATCCATGTGCACGCAGGAATTATTTCCCAGTGTCAATCTCTGAAGGGGCTCATCTGCCCCATCATTAACGCGCACTGGATTGTCAACGCACACTGACTTCTAATTCCCCCTTCTCAGTCACGCTGTGGTTTTCACTGCTGTCACTTTGTCACAGATTGAGGTCAGGAAATGCCTGTATCCAGCTTACTGCTCTTGCTCAAGAGTTCTTTGGTTGTTTGGCTCTTTTGTCGATCCACGTGAATTAAGATCTTTTTCTATTTCAGCAAATAATATACTTGGGATTTTGATACAGACCACACTGAATCTGCAGATCACTGGCTATACAGAAATTTAAATGCTAAATTAATTCTTCTAACCCATGAAATAATGTCTTCTTTAAATTCTCTTCACATCAACCTTTCCTAACGTTCAGTTTGCCAGCCGCTGCTTATTGCTACATAAGTGATTCCCGTAGATGCTTCTGTGAAACCATTTCTTTAACTCTCTTTTCAGATCATTTCTAGTATACAAACACTGACTTGTTTAATGTCAGACTTTACACAGTCCATTTCTTAGTTCTGTTTTCACTGATGAACCGTCTGGATTCTCTATATGAAGGACACTCATCTGCAGACCTCATTTCACTTCCTTCTCTTGTGGAATTGCTGTGACTCCGATCCCTAGTCCTACATGAAGAAGTGTTGAGGTGGAGAGCCCTCGGCTTGTACCAGATCAGAGGAAATGCTTCCCGTTTACAAGGGATTAGGATGCAGCCATGTTTAATATGTGGTCCTCACCATGTTACATAACACTCCTCTAATACCTCTTTTGTTGAAGAGTTTATCTTATTTCTTTTGTCTTTCGTAAGATGCTTTCTCCCCATCTACTGAGACGATCACGTTTCCATTCCCTTCTAACGCACTGTGCCTCACCAACTGATTTGCTGATGCTGGATCATCCTTGCATTCCCAGGGTCAGCCCTCCTGGGCCATGGTGTGTGGTTTTCCTGTGTGTTCGGACTCCGGTTGCTAGTGTTTTATTGACGGTTTTTGCATCTTTGTGTATCAAGATTCAGTATTGGCCCACAGGCTTTTTTTCTCATGGAATTGTCACTGGCGTTGACATTACAGCGAACTGACTGACGAAATGCTTTGACAAGTGTGCTCCCTTCTGCTTTGTTCTGAGTGTCTGGGGATGTGCGTTACCCTGTGTCACTGGCTGGTGACACGCCCTTTATTTATGTGAGGCCATCCAGCTCTGGACTGCTCTCGGTTGGTAAGCTGGCTTTGGCCGGCCATGTCTATCACCGACAAGCTTGTCCCTGGTGTCTTCTGACTCTCTGCTGTCTTCCCTCCACACTGATACACTGTATCTCTAGGAATTTCTCCATTTCTTCTGGATGATTTTTTTCTTAAAGGACTCTATGGCCTTAAAAAGTCTTTTTAAAACTTTCTCTTTTTCTCCTCAGTTTAGTAAAGACCCAGGTTATTTCTTTTTTTTTTCAAAAGCAACTTTTAGCTTTGTTGATATTTTCTTTTTTTTTTCTTGTCTCTGTTTCTTTTACACTTGGTATTTCCTTCCTCCTGCTAACTTGGGGCTCAGTTTGCTCTTTTTCAAATTCCTTGAGGTATGGTATTCGATTGAGTGTCCCCCTGTATTTTTCTGTAGGCATTTACTGCAATGTAATTCTCTTAGTACTGCCTTTGCTGCATCTCCTATGCTATGTTCTCTATTTGTCTCAAAAAGCTTTTTAAATTCCTTTTAGTTCCTTCTTTAGTCCCACAGTTCAGAGAGTTTTAGTACCCACATACTTGTGTAGTTTACTGTATTATTGATATTTCTAATTAGATTTCACTGTGGCAGAAAGGTTTCGCAGGCCTCACTTGTGGATAAATTGAAAGAACATACCTGAGAAAAACGAAAAAAGCAGTGGGGAATCTTTTGCCTTTTTAAATTTATAATGAACTTTGTGATATAACTGGAATTATTCCAGACAATATTTCATGTATCATGTACACATGAGAAGAGCATGGACTCTTGTTATGTGAAGAGCTCTGTGTACGTCTAGGGGCCTCTGGTCTGCTGTCCATCCACCCTGCTATTTAGTCTTGCTTTAACACTCACAGCAACCCATCTCCATTACGGTG
This sequence comes from Mastomys natalensis, assembly GCA_021653895.1. Lineage (NCBI taxonomy): Eukaryota > Metazoa > Chordata > Mammalia > Rodentia > Muridae > Mastomys > Mastomys natalensis. The sequence continues at coordinate 210,922 of JAJTUV010001629.1, read as the reverse complement.
CTGCTGTGTTTCCTCCCTTCAGATCTGATACCTGCTTTGTACATCTGGGTGCTTTGTTATTGGGTACATACTTAATTGTATCATCCAATCGCCTTTTGTCATTATGACCTTATCTCTGAACAACAGTTTTGCCTGAAAGTCTATTATGTGCAATTCAAATACAGCCACCCTGCTGCACAGAAATACTTCTCCACCCCTCCGCCTACAGGCTGTATCTACTCTGTACCTTTTGATTGGGAATTTGGTTTGTTTACATTTAAAGTAATTAAAGGCTTACTCTCCTCACTTGTACATTGTCCTATAGCTTCCTTGTTCCTCTTTTCTCTTGTTCTCTTTCACTGTGGTTTGGTGCAGGGTGTGTGTTGTGTGAGTGGTGTGTGCACATGCTGGCATGCTTGGATTCTTTCCTCTCCTTTGTGTATTTAATGTACATTTCTTCGAACCAGACGTTCCCACGTTAGACCACTGTTTTTAACAGTGACACCCATCTGCCTCCATTCACCACGCACTTTGTAACTGGTGTCAGAGCTCACTCTTTCCTTATTGTGTTTCCAGAACAAACGTAGGCGGTTGTAGTCATTCAATGCTTAACGTGTAAGTCCATTTCTAACCTACACATTAGTGTTACACTTTACATATAATTTATGTGTGTGACAGTAAATTTTTACCTTTTTCTCCACTTAGCTGTTGGGATGTCTGCTCTTAGACACATGTACAAACTTACAAACTTGGAAAATACAACTCCTCTTCTTTCCTAGTTAGTATCTGGGGACAAACCTATTTTCATGTTTTATCACCCAGTATCCTGAGGATTTCTGGGATGGAGTTCTGGATCAGATTAACAAGCTGGTGCACTTCCCAAGGCAGACGGCACTAAGTCAACGGCCTCCGCCGTCAGAGAGGCTGAGCTCGTCAAAAGGCACCTTCCAGAGAGTAAGACACTCTGCTCTCCCTTCGGACCTCAAACACGGGTCTTCAGCTTCTCAGGCTCAGCTGGCTTGCTGACCCCCATATAGCCTGGGACATGGCAACCTCCAGTGTCATATGACCCAGTCCTTTAAAATACTGAGTATCTCTGTCTAGCTCTGCCTGTCCTACATTGGTTCCACGGGGCATGACTCTGTCCAAGCAGAGCTGGGTAGACGTCCTGGTCCTGAGGGCAAGCTGCAGAGGAAGGCAACGCCACCTCATGTTCTTCAAATCACCCCTCAGCGGTGAATGCACCTCGATGGTTTGCAATCACAAAAGAAAATTCAAAATAAAAATCCAAGTAGCCCTAAGTATCTGGTAAACTTTAAAACTCAAGTTATGACCTTTCCCTTCACGCAGACATTGTTAATGGCCCGACACCGAGGAGCTACAGTGGGCCTAGCTCCTCTTTAGCTATTTTAAGTTAAGTAACAGACTTGTCTCTTCCTAAAAGGAACACATATGAAGCTAGCCATATCCTTCTCAGGACGCCTTCACAAGCCAACTCTACCAACATATACAATTGAGATGTTGCTCTTGGCCACGATGTAAACAGACCAACCTCAAATAAACTAGCTGTGAGTTCTTCCAACTCCTGCCCAAGTTGATCTCGCACTTTCGAAAGTCTCTCACATTCTTCATCTTTTAACTTCAATTCCTATGAGAAATTGATAATTTTGTTTTAGATCTCTTCAGTCTGTAGTGAAATTGAATAGATTATATAATAGTTAATAAAATTATAAAATGTTAATACCATCTCCTCCACATGTTATACTGAAAATGAATTACAACAAATTACAAACTCTAAAATTACAACTAAGCCAACATGTTACATTGTATTTCTTCCATTAAACATTCAAAGACTAACTGTGAAGCATAACACATAAAACCACTATTGCCCCTTTAGCTTTTCTCCAAACATACTTATTTCTACCAAGCTTGTACCTATTTCAATTGTATTATTAAAGCCAATGAAATTAATTAATCTTTAATGTTTATTTGAAAGGGAAGATGGCTTATAAGTAAAGTCTCTGCCACAAAAGCACAAAGATCTGGGCTGGATCCAGAACCCGTGTAAGAAAGCCAGGCGCAGCTGTGCACGCCTGTAATCCCAGGTGAGGACACAGAGATAGGCAGATCCCCAGATCTCATGGCTAGCCAGCCTGCAAAACGGGTGAGCTCCAAGCTCAGTGAGAGACCCTGTTCCAACTCATAAGACGAGAACAATTAAAGAGACACCTACTATTGACCTCTGATCTCCACACATTTGCACATCGGCATTCAGGATGCACACACACACACACACACACACACACCACACACAAAGTATTTTATTAAAGCATCAAACTGCTGGATTCTATACGCTGCAGTCACCCAACGTTAACCTTTCAAACACAGACTTACGAAAGAGATCACTCACAGCTACCCTGAGACTGTAGCAATGAGTCATCTGTGACTGTGGTGGCAGCTTAGGGTTTAATCTCCAAGGACAACTCCTAAAAACCAAAATATCCTAAGATATCAGAACCTAATGCTAAATCGTTCTCAGCAAGGCTTGGTAAAAGAGAACCTCACAAGTCTCAGGATAAGAGAATGTTACTCAATGATTGTCAACAGTGAGAGACTCAGGAAACACAACGCATCACAAATACCCTAAATATGAGGACTACTAACTTTGGAGAAAACGGAAAGAACATATCTAGAAAAACGGAGAAAGGCAGAAAAGGTTTCCCAGGCCTCGCCTGTGGGTAAACACAACCAACAGTTCCATCCTGTAGGCACCCAGGGTAGACAGAGGAGGGGGGCACCCAGGGTAGAAGAGGAGGGGGGCACCCAGGGTAGAACAGAGGAGGGGGGCACCCAGGGTAGACAGAGGAGGGGGCACCCAGGGTAGACAGAGGAGGGGGGCACCCAGGGTAGACAGAGGAGGGGGGCACCCAGGGTAGACAGAGGAGGGGGCACCCAGGGTAGACAGAGGAGGGGGGCACCCAGGGTAGACAGAGGAGGGGGGCACCCAGGGTAGACGAGGAGGGGGCACCCAGGGTAGACGGAGGAGGGGGGCACCCAGGGTAGACGGAGGAGGGGGGCACCCAGGGTAGACGGAGGAGGGGGGCACCCAGGGTAGACGGAGGAGGGGGGCACCCAGGGTAGACGGAGGAGGGGGGCACCCAGGGTAGACGGAGGAGGGGGGCACCCAGGGTAGACGGAGGAGGGGGGCACCCAGGGTAGACGGAGGAGGGGCGGACACCCAGGGTAGACGGAGGAGGGGGCACCCAGGGTAGACGGAGGAGGGGGCACCCAGGGTAGACGGAGGAGGGGGGCACCCAGGGTAGACGGAGGAGGGGGGCACCCAGGGTAGACGAGGAGGGGGGGCACCCAGGGGAGAGGGGCACCAGGAGGGAGGGGCACCCAGGGTAGACGGAGGAGGGGGGCACCCAGGGTAGACAGAGGAGGGGGCACCCAGGGTAGACGGAGGAGGGGGCACCCAGGGTAGACGGAGGAGGGGGGCACCCAGGGTAGACAGAGGAGGGGGGCACCCAGGGTAGACAGAGGAGGGGGCACCCAGGGTAGACAGAGGAGGGGAGCACCCAGGGTAGACAGAGGAGGGGGCACCCAGGGTAGACGGAGGAGGGGGCACCCAGGGTAGACGGAGGAGGGGGGCACCCAGGGTAGACGGAGGAGGGGGGCACCCAGGGTAGACAGAGGAGGGGGGCACCCAGGGGAGGGGAGGAGAGGGGAAGGGAGCACTGCAGCTGTGAGACATGCAGGAAGCGCAGTGAGAAGCCAATCTGAAGCAGCTGCACACTGCATCTTCGGCTGCATGACATCCCAGACACAACACACATGAGCAGAGGTGACAGGATGACACGGGTCCTTCGCAGGGCTGAGAACGGCCATCTCCAGTGAGCACCAAAGCTCCTGTGGAACACCGACTGCAAACAGGAAGACTCTTGGCCCGCTCCCGGACAACTGGAGCCACAAGTGTGCCTGCCACTCACTGAGGCAGAACTCTAGACCAGCTGCTACCCAAGGCCCTCATGAGCTTGTGCTATCTGCTTCTGCAGAGTTCATCCAGTCTCTCTCCCGTCCCCAGCCTGGTCCAATCCATCTGAACTCTTTCCCCACAATGACCATTGTTTTGTCTGCTTCAAGGTTCAGCAGACCACGAATGAGGTAAGACGTGTACTGTACCCCGTGTGAGTACTTTTAACATCTGCACTCTTCCTTATCAGTGCCCTGCATGGTAACAGTTATTCACTCTTCCCTCCTTCAACAAACGCTAACTTTACGTTAGTAAATCAGGCAAGCATCCTGGTACCAGAGGGCGAGCCGGAGAGCGAATGCGTGGTTTTCATGAAGCCCCAGTCTACTGAGGGATGACGAGCTCCAGGGGACTCACAAGGGCATCTGTAAGTAAGGATGGGTGTGTGTCAGGGAATTAAAGAGCATCAAACAGAAGTGTGAAGCAGTGTGTCTCACAGTAGCGGACTGAGGTGGAGGGCGGAGCTGAAGAAGGACAGGTTGATGACCTGTTTGGAGCAGCCGTGAAAGGCAAAGTAAGAAACAGGACTTATCTTAAAGCCAAGGGGAATCACAAAGAGAGAACGGGAGTCACTGGCACGTCCTAACCCAGGAAGCAACCATCAAGTATGCCGTTCAGAACGCACCACTTGTATAGTGTGGCTAAGGTTTTGTTTAAACCCACTGGAGACACATATCACAGAAATTCCTGTGATGTTTTAGCCAGTGACATGGATTTAGAGTGAGAATGTGAAGAAGGAAGGTGAGGGATGCTGGACAGAACACCAGGGCTCTAGGACAAGCATTCTTCACAGCACTAAGACTTCATCCTCCTCTGCATTCCCAGAAGGGGTCTTGCTACATCCCACAAGCTGGTCCCAAGACTCTTGGGGTCCAGAAATCCATCTGCAGCTCAGCCTCCTCCCAAAGTAGCTGCACATGCATGACGGGCTGGTCAGCTGACACCTCATCCCCCTGCCCCAGTGCTAGGGGCTGAAGCCCCGAGCCTCGGCACACAGTGCAATCACTACTGCTCGACTACGCTACGGAGCAAGCTGGACTTCGTAACTTTTCATCTACTACACACTTCATACACACAGCAAGACAAGCGCTGTTAATGAAACGTGATTCAGTGCTTCTTTTCTTCTTAGGGCTGCTGATCTTGAGAATTCCTCTAAGCTGACAGAGAACAGGTTCTTGTCCTGTCAGTCTGGGTTTCCATTTCATTACCTCATTATAGGGAGACACGTTTCAAAGTATTTCACCTAGTAATTAAAATCAACAATAAAGCACTCACCTAGGTTAGCAGGGCAGCACTGATGAAGCTCACACATAAGGCTCACACATTAGCAGGCCTCTCAACTGCCCTGTTGCTGTCTAACTGGTAACAATGGTAAGACCCATGTCGACTTCAGAGATGTTAGGGGAAAGACAGCACAGAGTCAGAGAGGCACTTACATCTTTTCTGTCCGACTACTAAACATTTTATATTTAGTGTGGGTTATTTCTTGAGACGAGGCCTCACTCTAGCTCAGAGTGGCCTGTAATTCACTATGTAGTCCAGACTGACCTCAAATTCACAGCAATCCTCCTGCCTCAGTGTTCTGAGTGCTAAGATTACAGACATACACCACCAAACCCTGCCAAAGTAAACAAACACAGGGTCATGACTAGTTTCTTCCTGCACACTACACAGTCAAAATACCTGTTAATGAAACAGCCTCATAAATGTTTATCTTTTTCTGGCTACAACTATTATGGCAGGGTCATGCTACCTAAACAGGGCATGACTCTTGAGAGATTCCCCCTGGCTGCAAGCTTTCCTGCCCAGTTTACTTCCTAAGCAATTTCTTTTCTCAGGAAGAATAAAACCTGAAGCTAACACTTCCCACCAGAAGGGCTCGAGTTCTTGGTGACTGTAACGATTAACAGGGAAGTTTGTGGGAAACGCCTGTTTCTGGGCTTCAACACGACCCTCCTGTTTTAGCAGCTCTGGGATGAAATATCGAAACCCACATTTTAGTAACAACACACTAAAGCCCTTACTCTGCCCAAGCTGACCTTCAGTAACAACCTGGGGAAGGCAGGCTGGACAACTGCAGAACCACACAACAACCCTGCCATCCCACAACTCCGTCCCATGTGTGGCTGCCTGTTCAAACACTGTGGATTTACTGCTGGCCCGAGGCTGTTCTGTACTACGAGATTACAAAGCCCAATACAGAAGAACACGGATCACTAATTACTTCATAGGAAAGTCTATCTACTATGAACCTCTGCTTCAGAGTACTGCATATATAAAAGATGAAACTGTTTCTAATACATTGTATTGCTCCTAAGAAACTAGCAGTAACCAGATCTAGTATACTATGCGTATGTGCCTATTCACACAACAGTATGCCTACATGCCCATATACACAATCCATTCAATCAACAAAATACAGCAAGAATATGTCACACACTTTAGATACAATCATAAACAAAATGTACACTCTTCCTTGTGAAGCTCAAAATAACTGACGTGTGTGTAGTGAGGAAATGAGGATTCAGAGAAGAGTTACCGGATAAAGTGCGTAAATCAGCAATATAAAGGGGACAGCTTCCAGTTCTAATCAAGAAAGGGTAACAGGGCCCAACTTACCAGCGTCTGATACAACTGAACACCAGGACTAAGTACATGAGACAATTCTCAAGCCAGTGGGCACTTGTCAACACAGACAGTGATCACCCAGAGGTAGGAGGCAGGTGACAGGAGCCCCGGGTCATCCCATGAGCAGATGAGGCAATAGGAAGTTTAAAAAATGTGCTCAAGAAGCTCGAAGTGAGACTGGTCACACTAGACAACAAAGCGAACAATTATTTAAAAGGTTCAGACTTTGGATGTGAAAACTAGAGTCCAAAATAGGTTAGACACTGCAGACAGTCAGCATAGCTCCCGGAACTATGAGAAACTATCCACAGTGAAACCCAAACAGAGCAAAAAATTTTTAAAAAGGGAAAAAAAAAAAGAATAGAACCCCACAATCTAATGTACATATAACAGATGTTCAAAAGCGGAGAAAGGAATGTAAGATTTTTGAAACTGAAGCCAAAATGTCCAAAATTTTAAGAAGAAAAAACCCTACAGATTCAAGAGCACAGCACACTCACCCTAAGTGTGTGCATTCACACACACACACAGACACCTGAAGAAACTACACTAAAAGGGAAAATCACAGAACTGCTTACAGAAGACTCTCAGCACACACAGAGCAGCAGACAGCAGGGGTGACCCCGACTTCCAGTGAAAATGACATGCCGGAAGATCACGAAGCAAAACCTTCAATACTCAGAGAGCATACATACATCAGCCTTCAAGTCTGAACCCTAGGAAAGGAAAAACTACAGTAAAAAGGGACCTTTTCACATATAAAAGGAAGGTACCCACGTCATACACGGACAGGAAACATGGTCACGGTACCGTTTAAATAGAAAACAATGCCGGTTAGAAACCTAGATACACATAAAACAAGGGAAACACTGGAAATAACAGCTATGTATAAATCTCTTTAAAATAATCAAGCATTTAATGCAAAGTAAAAGTGTGCGGTGGGATTTAAAATATATAAGGAAGTGTATGAGATTCACTGCCCAGAGCCGGAAGTGAAGAGAAAACACACGTCTAAGATTCTCACGCTGTGTACAGGCCGTGCCCCTCTGTGGTAGAGGTGACCAGTTGAGAGAGTTCACCGTCAGCCGTAAACCACCTACTCAGTTAACTCAACAAAAATTAGCCAGTAAGCCCAAGGAAGTAAGACTGAAATTATCAAAGATGAGTTAATATGAAAGGAGGAGTAAAATAGGAGACCAACTAGAACAACAGAATACAACAGTAAGACAATAACAGATTTAGCCAAATGTAAAGAATACTGCATTAAGTACAAACAGCCTAAATACACAGTTAAAGGGCACATGTCAGCAAAAAGGATAAGAAGCAAGACTTACTTTAAACAGAAAAGTACTAACAAGTTAAAAAGATGGACAGAGCAGCTAAGCCATCAGCTTACAAAAGGTCCATGGCATGATTCTGACCTATAAGTTATCAGAATTCAGAAAATACTTTCATATTCAAGTTCCCCTCAAGACTTGAGTCCTACATTGATATTAAAATTGTATTATACTCGTCTTAATACAATTCAGTTCACGTACATGCTCAACACAGCATAATCACTTCAGTTACCTCAGTCCAGCTCCAAATACTACAAACGCCAGCTCTCAGACATTCTCAGTGGAGCCAGGAGAGAAGCATGCACGAACAAAAATATAAATAAATGAAAAATCAGTAAGCTGTGTTCTTGAGGAACAGCCACAGTGGCCAGAGGGTGGACACGTGCCTGAACGATGTCAGGCATGAAAGAAATAGTGCGTGACATACTTCTCAGTGTTAAAATACAGATTAGTATTGGACCACACTGTCAAACTTATGTGCATGGAATCATTCATAAACCGTACTTCTGCTCTCTGTGGGGTCAGGAGCAATACCTGTTTTAATATTGATAATCTGTCGGTCTTGCCAGAGGTTTGTCAGTTTTACTGATGTTTTAAAGAATCCATATTTGTTTTATTCCTTTGCCATTCTCTTGCTGACATCACTGACTCTGCTCTCAGGCTGTACCGTTCCCAGTCTTCTGCTCGCTGTGTTTGAATTGTATTTTTAGGCTGATGAAGTAGCATTGTTCATTTCTGACTCTTCCAGACTAGAGAGAGGGCTAAACAGTTAAGAATGTTTGCTGCACAATCGTGAGGACCAGAGTTGATCCCAGCATACATGAAATGAATCTAGCATCCTAGCATAAGCCTCTAACAGCCCAGCAGCTCCAGAGAGTGCAGAGGACACAGAAGGCTCTGTGGTGCTTGAAATTTTCTGCCTAAACAAGAAAACAGGTCCAAGGAGAGACCCTGCCTCAAAGGAGCAGACAGAGAGTGACAGAGGAAAGCGTCCTGTGCTGTCTTCTGCCTCTGCACACACAACGGATGCATCACCCCCCTATAGACACACACATACAACACACACACACACACACACACACACACAAGTAAATATGTTCCCTGTCTCCTAATGCTATATAGTTCTCTCTGCAACTCTGTTTTAGCTGGGGGTAGAGGATAATAAGAGCTGGCCATAAATTTGAAGACAAATAGAAATTATCAAGGAAAGAAAATTCTCCAAATAAAATACAGGCAATGTTCACAAATAGCAGGAGGAAAAATGGCGACATTACTGCAACAGTTCCTCCAAGTAAAACGACCAAGACTGGTGTGGCCTTCTAGGAAGTGACTCCCAAGCCAATCACATGATTCAACCATGTGGAATACATGTGGGATTTAACCCATGAAACAATATTATGGATAAAGCAAGACACACAGCAGTCAGCTTCAGACTGTCGTCCCTCCAGTTCTACTCCCAGGCATAGCTTCTCTATGCTCAGGTAAGCTCGCAGGCCCACAGACACTGCCCCCAAGGCCGAGCACTGAAAGAAGGGCAGGCTGTAAGGCTGCTAGCAGCTGCCATCCCCAGCAGTCACTTCTAACACTGTCTGGAAGGACAACGTGGGTTTCTTACCCTCTGAGCCTTTGCAAGTTCTTCTTTTAACCTTTCATAGCCCTTCTCTCTAACTTCCAGAACAGATGGGCTTCGTAATCGGGACAGGCTCTCCGTGCTCAACCCAAAGATGTCATCGCTGCCAGCAGAGGCCTCGTGACGGTGGCACCCTGCAGAAACTCCCTCTCTGCGTTACAGCTGTCCTTCCTTGAGGTGAACTTCGTGAGGCCTGCTGCCACCGCAGAGGCTACCGATGAGTTGGGTCCGGAACGTGAACGCTGTAAGGACAGACAGCTCAGACGGCTTGCAGTGAACTCGGTAACCTGCAGCTCATTACAGCAGGTCCCGTACCCAAGACTTCAAGTGCTCAACAGCCACGTGGCTGATGGCTATCACTCACACTGCACACCACAGAAACACCAGCATCACCACGGAAAGTGCTACTACTTTCTACTTCTCAACGATGGGAGTCAGGATTGCAGCCTAAAGGCTAAGTCAGGTCTCCACCTGTTTTCCTAAGGCCCACAAGCCAGAAACATACGACACTGAAGGACCTGTAGAACTTGTATGAAATTTCTGTGGCCACAAGTTTTATTGGAACAGCCGTACTTACACATTTACATACTGTCTGTGGCTGCTTTCACACCATAAAAATAAAACTGAAGAGTTGGAACAAACCCTGTAAGGCCAGGGCTGGAGCGGTGGCTCAGTGGTTAAGAGCACCTGCTATTCTTACACAGGACACAGCACCCGCATGATGGCTGGCAGCCATCTGTGACTCAGTTCCAGGGGATGCGATGCCTTCTTGCCTTGATAAGGTACCACACACATGTAGTACACTGATATACAGCAAGCTAAACAACCATATACAGAAACATAAAAGCAAATAAAATCTTAAAAAACCCAAACAAACTCTATGGTCGGCTACTGTAGAAGTAACTTTTATTAGCCTGTAGTAAATGTCCTCTCTGAGGCTTACTGCCTCAGTCTGCTAACCTGGGCCTAGTCCCGGAAACACAACATCTAACCTAGGCGTAGAATGTTCCAGCCTCTGAGACTTGCTGCTGAATAAGCTCACCCTTGCTAGTTCTTTCTGAACTCTGGCTGGCTGGTCAACTCAGCTGTCCTAGCTCAAAACTCTCCTCCATGCTAACTGATTCAATCTGACTTCTCTTGTCTACTCCTGAATGGCTCTGCTTGGCCGCAAACTAACTCTGGGAATCTGTTCTAATCTTCGGCTCCTTCTCATTCTCTGGCTTCTTCTGCCTCCAACTGAATCTAGCTTGCTCTCTCTGTAACTGTCTCTATACAACTGTCCCAGTAAACCTGCCTCCTCTCTCCCTCTGCACTGCCCCCAAGTAGCTTCCCTTTCCTCTCTCTTCTCAGAGTTGGCATATTCTATTCTGTCATATCTTTCTCTGATTTGTCACTTTGTGGCCACTAAATTGACATCACTTTCAAACATTGATGCTTCCCTCAACAAGCTAACTTTACCTTCAGTGTTTGGGATTAAAGGAGTGTATCTCCCAAGTACTGGTACTGAAGGTAAGTGCTAGAGCTGACCCGACCACAACTAGAAACACATGTTTTCAGTCAATAACACAATCTTGGGGTTCATAGTGAGATCAGATATCCTGCAACATGCTAAATCTAAAACATTTTTTCGTTTGGTCATCTGTGTAAACTTGCCAATTCCTGGTCTAAGAACTAAAATGCATCATTCAACATGGGCAAATTTATATTATTCAAATTTTCTAAAAAGAATAACTTAAGACAAGCAAGCCAACTCTTTTTTTGTTTTGTTTTTTTTTTTTTTTTGTTTTTTTTGAGACAGGGTTTCTTTGTGTAGCCCTGGCTGTCCTGGAACTCACTCTGTAGACCAGGCTGGCCTCGAAACTCAGAAATCCGCCTGCCTCTGCCTCCCAAGTGCTGGGATTAAAGGCATGCGCCACCACCGCCTGGCCCAAGCCAACTCTTAAAAATAACAACAACCCACAGTAAGTGAGCTGGTAACTCCTACCTGATATTAGATGTTTCCGCACAGTTTAGATGCCTCGGCGAGGAGTACACGGGTTGTGTAGGAAGATCAGAGAGGTCTAAGGCATTAGCTTGGAGAGGCGCGGCACAGAAGGTCGAAGGGTGTGGTCGGTAGATGACGCTCGGGGAGGTAGTCTGCTCTTGGGCTCCTGGGTCACACACACCAAGCAGGTCCGGAGAAGTGGGCGAAGCAAGGTTCACCTCATGGAAGCCTTCCAAGGGGTCGTTAGCCATAGCAAAGGCGTCATCATAAGACAGCCTAAACTAAACACAAAAGAGTATGGTTACTTTTAGGGACTTACTTCAAAACGAGATCAAAATACATAAGCTGTAAAAGAATCCATAGGAAGCAAAAAAAAAAACAAACGACAAAAAAAGTCTAACTGCGAAACATTTACAAAGTGATCTCGTGGTAAAATATCACACGGAAGTGATTTGGGAAAGAGGTGAAAATGTAGAAATGTTGTCAGCAGTTGGTACAATTCAAAGGCATGAGGAAGGAAGAAAAGCTTTCTTAATTTCTTCTATATATATTTCATATCTTGGTTAGAAACAGCAGAAACAACAGTAAAGATAAGCACATGCGCATTTAGTACAAGAGAGCCTTAGGTTCAACTAACTAATCTGTCCCTCCACTGCCACTTTGGACAAACCAGTGGTTTTTCATCTTGAAATGATTTCAAATTCCCTAAGAAGTTCAGCTCCTGTGAACCAGTCCCCATTATGTGTTAACATTTCTGAGCCACCAAGAATGTTTCAAGCCATTGTACATACACAGACACATGGACTTACGTACAGCGAAGTCCAAGGAGACTCTTCCAGCTCATCATAAAATCAGAATCGAAAGCTAGGTGGTAACGACTGATCAAAATTACCACCAGATGCAATGATGCTCCACTCAGCATCACTGGCTGCTCTAAGACTGCTATCTTTATGGGCTGGGAACAGGATCCAGTCCCAGGCTATACGCTTTACTTCCCTAACCCAAAGGATGGGATGGCCTAACTATTCCCGTCGCCCGCCTGTGGTGAGCACTGAAAAAGACAGTCCCTCAAGGCACTCAAGAGCACCATGCTCCTGTGAAACATTTATTTCACAGCATTAATAACAAGTATACTTTGATTTCTACATCAGCAGAAAATATTTGTACAGCATTGCTTAATCATTTTACAAAGTTTATACAAAAAAATTATAAAACATGTCTCTCTCGAAGTTATTCTTAGTGTTAACTAAGAATCTTATAAACCATTCTTTGATGGTTTTTTTCTCTACAAGGGAAAGTCTAGACTCCCTTCTGATCCTTCCTACAGCAGCTCTCAGATGACTGTGAGTGGTTCTTCTCTGAGCTTCAAGTCCAAATACCAGCTGAGTGCATCACTTCTCCCACAAAATACACAAATATTCACGCATGCAAAAGCTGGAAACTTTAATTATCCCCTATAGCCAATAAAAAGCCTTAAAAGAATATCTAGTAAAGAATAAAGAGTGCACAGAGTCCAGAAAGAAGACAGTAGACACAACATTAACACTCTCTCAAAATCACAGATTACTACATGGCCGTGTGTGAATCACCAACATGTTATTAACTAAATCTAAGCGCCCAACTTCAAAAAGTAAGTAAATTTACTAAACCATTTATTAACAGCAAACGGCAATTTCAGCCCTCAAAGTTTAATTCAATGCAAAAATATTTACTGTGCCAAATGAAAGCTCAGATAATACTTCCTATAATTTGGTTTTTTTTTTTTTTTCATAAAAAATAACCATTTTCATTTTTTACATATTTCACACACAAAATACAGCCAGAGAAGTTATACTAAAAGTATATATTTCATTTTCCTGTGATTATAGTTCACTAATTAATTCATAAGGTTAAAAACCCCTCTGAACTGTGTTCACAGTAACTGACTTTCTCCTTGTATGTACAGAAGAGCTCGTGTATATACAGACCATTATCTCTCCACTGCCCATCACCGTCCTCATCCCTCTCCACTCACTCCTGTCAGCGCTTTGCTCTTCCCAACCAGCCCCTCCTATCCCAGGCCCTCATTTTATCTGTGCAGGTCTTGTCTTACACAGGTAGTCACAGCAGCACTGCGACAGCTGCGGCTCCGGATCCAGAGAGCAGCAGCTGGCGGGCCTCTCCACCCTCGAGCCCCTATTGCTTCTATGCGCTAACTACTGTTTCTCTGACCCACACAGGGAGCAGCACTAGCCTATGGCTAGTAACACAAATATTTAGGAGGCTGTTGGATGCACATCCCACTTAGCAAAATGTCAGGACTAGACGTTCTCTGCTTGGGCCGTAACATCCCCAACTATAGCTTTGTGACCACTTTACAGTACCCATCATTTTTCTCACCAGGGAGCAGTCCTCGAATCCAGTCAAAGGAAAGTGGTTACCCACAACACCTGCTGCTGCGCACCAGTGGGTGGACCTGATTTATAGGTCAGAGCTGTAGCCTGCAGGATGGACAGCTGGTTCAGACCTTTGACTTCCTCCCCACCCCTTCCCCACAGGAGACTATACCTTCTGACACTATGAACAACACTAGCCAGCAGGAAGGACGCTGGCTGGCTAGCTCTCTAGCTCGGGGCCACTCTGCTTTCTCTGTCCTTTATACAGTGTGTGTTGTCTTCCTTCAGCTGAGGGCTCTTACCACCTAGTTCTGGAGGTCAACCAAGAGCAATGGCAGAGGCCTGTATTTAAACTGACACTTTATCAGTAACTACAATCCTTCCTTCTATCCCACACGTGTCTAACTCAACTTTGTATACCTTAAAGGCTCACCGAACTGCAAGCTGTAACAGCATCTTAATTTCTAGGAATGCGAAATGAGATAGATCTTCTGGGAGAAAGTGTGGCAATACCTAGAAAAACGACAGGCTCGTGCGCCATGTGACCCAGCGTGCTCTTAGGGCTGCAGCCCAAGGATACACAGGCAAACTGGAAAGACAAAAAAAGACAAATGCATCATTTGTAAGAGCAGAAGACTGCCTTTGTAAGGTGAGGACAGCCTCGTAACTCAGTACAAAAAGATCCTTAGTATCCACACATGGCTGTGAATGACTCTGGATATGCTGGTAAATTTAAAGCAGGAAGAACAGCTGTATACAGTAAGCTACTTCTTAAAAATGTTTACCACTGTGTACACGTAGAGGACAGGAGACAGCTTCTACTATGCTGTGGGCAGCTGGGACCCAACAGAGACTCGTCAGGTTTGCTCACCGCTGCATGAGCTACTTCTAAATCTAGGCTAGGGAGTAAAAGCACAAACTTATTACGTGTACATGAACTATACATGACTGTATTACAGCGTACACACATACACTGTAAAACACAACGGGTAGTCAGAACTGGAGGGTTGCACTACAAATCCAACCTAGAGCGCTCTCTCTAGTGGGAGGGCATCCGGGTCAGACTTGTCTCACTGAATCTCTACAGGTTTGAATTGTATCTAGAGACTGAAGGGGAAACCTGAGGGGTCTCTGGAAAGTCGGCTGGGTGGTGTTTCGCTGGGGCAAACACATGAAGGACCGTTTGTTAAAGTGGACACAGGTGTGAAAGGCCAGGCAGACTCGTGAAGGAACGTTTCACTGAAGCAGACACAGGAGGGAGGATGTTCTGCTAAAGCAAGCATGTGAAAGGACATGTGCTGAAGGATCCTCAGCTAACAACAGCATGGATTGGTACTCCTTGCATTGAGTACTTGTGCTGCATTTGTCAGGACTCCATAGAGAGAAACTTCTGGTGGTGTGCTGCAGTTTCTTGCTGCTTTCACAGACTCCGGCTGATTGGATGCACATGCTGAGGCAAGGCACCGGAGGACACTGTGATGTCTGGAGGATATAAATAGGACTCCACGGAGTGATGGAGACAGAGCTTGGCTTGCCAGTACAGCTAGCTGTGCGCGCCTGTGGATCTAGCATCTTTGCTGATCTTCACTTCCCCGAGAGAGGCAAAGCTGAGGACTTCTGGTGTCCCTCCTGGTCCCTCCTGCTGACTTGTGCAGTGAGGCCCAGCTGTCTCTGCTAGGTCATGCCACTACTGCTGATTCATGCTTGCTATCCCGACTCTACAGAACTGGGCTGCTGGTGTATCATAAAGTGTTTTGCGAGTGGATCAAGCTGCCACTGCTAATCTGTGAACTGAACGCGATTTCCAGACACAACACAGGAGTTGCTCCAAGAATCTTTCTAAACAGCGGAACAAGTCCATTTCTCCCCGTAACCTTTCTTTTCCACTACCTCTGGTGGATGGTGGGCTACAAGGGAGGTTGAAAGCATTTAAGAACCATCATTAAAAATAAGGTTTGAAAAACATTAAAGTTACTAGGAAACCATATGAATATTAATTTTTTAATCTCTGAAAGTAAAAATGCCTAACATAAAGATGGTAGCTTAATCATAAAAAATAAGTATTTCATGTGATTTTAAAACAAGAAAACAAATCCTAACAATGTTTTCTAAAGACAAAGGTAGTGGAAATATCATCAGCTATTTCCAGTGATCAGATTAGCAGTAATACTGATGTTTTTATTCTAAAACTATTATACATATAAATCAAGCAAGTTATCTTAATGACATTTGTGGCCAAGATGTTTTTAGATACGACAAAGGTTTAATACAAAAAAGTTAAATCTTAAAGAGTCCTTAAATTAAGAACTCTCTTCTTCCCTCTTGTGGTAGATCCGCTAGATAGTTTCAGAACTACATTGCTGCTCGCTGACTGAAGATCCTGACGCCCTTTTCTCTGTTGTGATCTTAATAGCTATGTGAGCCTTGTCTAGACCCAGTGAGTTTATATTTATTAAATTTTCCCTCATGACTAAGCCAGGTGTATTACATACCAGAATGTAAGGATGAATTGATTTTTCCTTTTATTTACCAGTTTTAAAAATAATGAATTGATCCCTGTGTGTCTTCAGTGTGTTCTAAATGCCACTGAAGACACAAAGGGCAGGGCTGGAAAAAGGTCAGTCAGTAAGGACCTCAGTCCCAGAATCCAGGGGAAAAGTGGCATGTACTGGTGTGCTTGTAATCTCAAGGGGGGTGGGGACCCCCTGGAGCTCCCTGTAACCCCACCCCAGGCGAGCAGCCTAGCCTGCAGGGCAACTCCACATTAATGAGAGACTCTGTTTCAAAGAACAAGGTGAGTACCTGAGTCACATCCAAGATCCACTTATGGACTCTATACACACACACACACACACACACACACACACACACACACGGGGGGGGGGGGTGAGAACAGGAAGGACAAAGAAACCAAAGGCATCCACATATAACAGTGAAAGCCCTCCCCCACCCCAGCTGCACTAAGAAAAACCACAGGAAGACAAAGGTCTTGGCAGGATGCTCAAGTGTTCAAGGTATGGACTCAAACACTCATGAGAAACAAATGCAAGGGCTAATCCATGTAAGACGCCAAGGAGGGGCGTTGACTCTGCTTCTGTTAAATTACCAGAACCATCCCGTGCACGCCAGGATCCACATCTCTACCCTGGCTTCTATCTCAATGGATGAAACTGAGAACCAGGACAGGTGTATAAAACCACCCTGAGGAGCGTGTCTGCCTGCCTGCGATGCTTCTGCTCTGCTGATAGATCACTTTGACAGTTTAAAGTCAAGTGCCTTAGGAGTAACTTAGCTCTGGGATAGAGAGGGCCTGCTACTTTGCAGAGGACCTGGGTCTGCTTTCAAACACCCACGTGGTTCTTACAACCATCTGTTACTCCATCCAGGAGCTCTGACACCACCTTCTGGCCTCTGAGGGCACTGCATGCATGTGTCACATAGATCTGCGTGCAGGCAGACAAAAGCTGATTTCTAATCAAGGAAAAATTGATCAGAACAATATGTTCTGAACACTAATACGCTTTTGGTGGTACTGTGTTTCCTCCTAAAAGTCAGTATTTCCACACTGGAAGCAGCAGCCAACCTCTGCTGAAAGTTAACAGGGAAATTAAGAAAGTCCTATGTATTAACTGATTAAATGATGTCTAGCAAAAGCCAAACTTCTTACAAAAATGACATTTTTCTAAGTAAAATTCACACTTGAAAAGAAAACCAAAGTATCACTAAGATAACTCAAATCATCAGGTTAAGAGTTACTGGTAAAATATTTCCAGGAAGTATCTTAGAAGTTGGGCATGCTAACACACACCTGTAATCCCAGCATTCTGGCTAAAGCTGGAGAATCTTCAGTTTGAGGCCAGCCTGGGATAGCCCCAGCCTTGTATTTTGATCCTAGTTCCATCCCCCTGAAGGGGCTCCAGAGAGGATTGAATCAATGTTGTGAGCTGATTGATCCCCTAGTCATGTACGTTGTTTGATCCTAGTTCCACCCTTCTGGGAGGGCTGCAGAGGATGATTGAATCTGTACACAGATGACATCTTGTAAACCTTCTTCTGTCCAATTAAAACCTGTAAAATAAAGCTAGAGCCAGAGATTGGGCAGTAGAAGGGGAGGCGGAGAAAAAGGCTTAGGGGAGGAGAGAGTGAGAGGAATTATATAAAAGGAGGTAGAAGTAGAAGCCAGAGGCAGAAGAGAGGGAATCATCGGAGATGCAGAAGGAGAAAGCAGAAGCAGAGGGAGAAGAGAGAGGCAGCAGCAGGAGGAAATTGAAGCAGAAGGAAGCCTGCGGTAGAAGGAAGCCAAAGGACCACGGAGCTGGACAACCACACAACCACGCAGCCTGGATAAAACCACAAGTTATAAGGGATCTCATAGCCGGGCATTAGAGTAGTGTAGTGGTAAATCTGCCCAATCCAGGCGTGCAATTTATATCATAATTATTGAGTTGAGTTTTCTTTACTGGTCCCCATCGGGTAGGAGATCTTATTTGGGGTTTAAATAATTACTTCTACTACAGAAAACCTAGTCTTTTTTTTTTTAAAGTATCTGAGTACATCAATACAATACATACAAATGATTTGAGTGACAGCTACAAACTCGATACATATTAATAGTCCAAGTGAAACTTAAAACCACACATATATACACTTTCCCATTAACAGTATATTCCTGATCTGACTTCTCTTGACAAGTGAGAAGTAGAAAAAAACTACATTCCCAAATCAACAACTACACTTCAGAAATAAGCAAAGGTTATATGGCATCAGAGGAGAAACATCAATGCCTGAACAGGAAAGCTATGGATCTATTTTTTAATTTTTTCTAGTTTTTTTTTTTTAATAATTTATTTATTATGTATTCAGTGTTCTGCTTGCATGTATCCTACAGGCCAGAACAGGGCACCAGATCCCATTACAGATGGTTGTGAGCCACCATGCAGTTGCTGGGAATTGAACTCAGGACCTCTGGAAGAGCAGCCAGTGCTCTTAACTTTTGAGCCATCTCTCCAGCCCTTAAATTTTTTTTTTAAATTGTTATTATAACTGTGTATGATGTGAGTGTGTGCAGTCATGAGAGTGTAAGAGGTAGAGGTCAATTTACATAAGCTCCAGGCTATAGAGTGAGACCTTGCCTCAAAACACCAAAGGGATTATAAGTATTCTTTTCTTCTTTCCATTCATTATTTACCAACCACTGAAAGATGGAGTAAGGGCTAGAAGAAAGGGCCATATATCCCCACACACCGGCTCTTCTTCTCTTCTCTTTCTCTTTTCTCTTTCTCTTCCTCTCTCTCTTCTTTCTTTCAGAGACAATGTCTCACTAGGTAGCCCTTGCTGACCTAGAATTTCTATGTAGACCAGTCTGGCCTCGAACTCAAGAGTTCTGCCTACCTCTGCCTCTAGAATGCTGGAATTCAAGGATGTCTACCACACCTGGCACCTGGCAAGGTATTCTTTTAATTCTCAGATGACTTTGAGTTAGTGTGACTTTTAAAGAATGGCTCCTGACAGTAAAAATTAGTTTGCCGACTTCAAGAGTGTATCATAAACTGAAAGTTACAAATCCCACCTACTAGTCCACTTCCTTAAACACCTCCATCCGATGACTTCCAGTATGCTACACAACTATGGCCACCAGCTTCCGCCTCAGGTCACATCCTGAGGCCGAGGTCTAAGAATGGAGCAGTAGGCAGACTCAGAAATAAGACAGGACACTCAGGAAGTGAGGGTCTAACAGGAAGGAAAGCAGCTAAGGAAAGAGTGACAGAAGCCAAGCAGGGATGGCAGCTAAGGGCAGACAGTGAAATGGTTCACTTAACATGAAAACTCGCTTGCTTTATCCTCAAGAGTCAGACCTGCATCCTGGAAAGCGTAGCCAACCTATAACACATTCATTAGGAAAAGGGACTTCAAGGTAATAATGGCTTTAACTGGAGGGAAGGCTGAAATGGCAACCACAGAGGGCTCCATACACTATAAAGGTAGATCAATGTCAAGGTCATATCCTGGGAATATCTAGAACGGAGTTTATTTTCATCTGTATATACACATCACCACAGCCACCCTTTAAAATGGCCCCAATCCTTATTTTACCGGGACAGACACAGCGACATTCATTAGTCAAGGTCAAATAGTCAGCAAATAAGAAGATGCAAGCCCTTGGTGTGTCTGGTTCTAACTGACTCCACTACATTAAAGACACAGTTAATGTAGAAATGGACTGAGAGACAGGAGCAGCAGACAAAGCCAGGACAAAAGATTTCTAAGGTCTCTGACCACACCAACCCTAAGAAGTGATGGACGTCCACAGAGAAAAATGTGAACATCTGAACTCTTGTTACTTTCTAAAAAACACCAACAGAACTTTCCTCTAACGAAGCTGTTGACACCAAAGCTGTTTTGTGTCCTCCCCTCCTCCTCCTCCTCTCTCTTGGTTGCTGTCGTCATGTCCTCCAGAATTTCCTACTTTGTTGACTTCTTTTTGCCTTTAGAGTTGCCATAGTGTGTGTGTGTGTGTGGTGTGTGGTGTGTGTGTGTGTGGTCCCTGTGCATCTAGGGACTAGAGGACACCCCTGGTGTTGTCACTCAGGCAACATTCGCCCTGCTTTGAGGAAAGGTCTCTCTCCCTGGCTGGAGCTCATCATTATGCTAGGCTAGGCTGCTTGGCAAGTTTCAGAGATCTGTTTATTCAGAGGGCCTCCTTGACAGTGGGATCCCAAGTGCAGCCACCAGACCAAGCTTATAATGGTTAGAATGAGTAATGTCCCCCACTGGCTCTCACATCTGAACACTTGGTTCTCAGGTGTCTGCGGACACTGTGCTTAATTGGGGGTTAGTGTCGGGAGCACTATGTCCTGTACCACTCGCTGCTTCACGCCTGTGGTCAAAGACGGGCAATCCCAGCTTCCTGCTCTGGTGCCTGCTGTCATACTGTCCCTACAATATGGATTCCTAGTCTGCTGGAACTATAATCCAACGTAAACTCAACTATAACCTGCTTTGGTTGTGGTACCACAGCAACATTAAAGTAACTAATACACCGTTTTTTACATGGTTCTGGAGAGCAAACTCAAGACAATCGTTTCACTGACCGAGCCTTCCCACAGCAATCCTTACAGGACTGTGTAAGGCACAACATGTAAGTTAAAAACAGTAGCCTGATTTTACTAAAGTCAGTATTTCCTTGTCTTACTCAGCCACTAAAAATGAATTAAATCTACCATTTGTGGTAACATCAGTGAAATAGCTTAGGCCCAGAAAAATAAAGATTTCCATTTTCCCAGTTAGTGTAGAAACTTAAAACACTGGTCTCTGTTAACTACAAGCAACAAATCTCTCACAAACTTGGGCCATTCTGCTACTCTCTCTCCCTCTTCTAAGTCGTCTTGGTCTGTGGCTGTATCTATTGAGCCATGCTCCCAAATCCAGATGTCTGTCTATGTGGGACTAAATACAATTTAAGTGTAGTAACTACTTCCTTCAGCTCTATGGTGAAAGAGAAAGTGGGAGTGGGAGGGGAGAGACAGCAGGATAACCGGAGCTGCCAAAAGCACCCCTCTCTCTCCGTAGACCCCTCAACTCTCATTCTGAACACTTCACAGCAATTTCTGCTGTCCACTCAATTTCAATGGATTATCCAGCAAATCCCTCCTGGGTACCAAGCCCAATGCTAAGCTATAAATTGAGTTAAGATAGAGTAAAGCCTGCTGTCCAAGAGCTCACAGAACAAACGGCCTTTCCAAGCATGTATCCAGCTCACAACACACGACTTTAAGCCGAGCGCTCCCCAGGCAGAGGCAGGCTGATCTCTGTGCCTGGTTTACAAAGTCAGTCCCTGGGCAGCCAAGGCGGCACATGGAAATTCAGTCTCAAAGAAAGAAAAGTATATAATGCAGAGCAAATGTCAAAATTAATAAATAAAAGGGTACAGTATAAGTAAGTTTTCAGCATTATCTAAGCAAGGGAAGGAAGGTTACTGTTAAGTACATATCCAATCCTACAGAATCCTCTCTAGCGTGACATGACGGGGTGGAAGTTAAAGAGAGTCTTACAACAAAGGAGAAACCAGTTAAATGAGTTTTCCAAAACCCTGAGATTTGACTTTTAAGGTATCAAGTAGATACAGTAGCAAAATTTGTTGACCTGCATTGTACTGGCCAAATGTTTAGCTTTAAAGTTTATCTTCCCAAACAATATTCTTATAACTTTCTGTCACTGCCTTACCCCACACCTGTACCTACTATCATCTCTGCTTCCACCCCAGTACCCAAGTACCGTAGATCTTTGTTTGAATACTCAACAAAATGTATACATAGATTTTCACATACATATATGTGATACATACACATATATTATACACACATGCACACACACACATATATATATATCCTTCTAAATTGCTTTTGTTTTGTTCTGGCGAGGATGTTGTGTTTTGCACCCTAGAGACTGAGCTTGAAACTGTACAGCCTAAGCAAACCCCTCTACCACTGAGCTGTATCCCAGAACCCTCTAAGTTTTGAGGGCCATATTATATAGTATATAAGAGCATCCTAAGTTCCTATCTTCAACTTTTTATAGCTTCCTTTAACCCCCACTGGCTTGCAAAGTAGATCCTCACTGAATATTTTATTTAAAGCCCTCTGGTGACATAAGAATTACATATTACATTCGTATAACCATCTCATAAAAGCTAAATTAAAAACAATTTTTCAGCATTACGACCTACAAGATGAAGTGGCAGAGCAGTAATTAAGACCAGGCAATCCTTCAAGCATGAACTGGTGGGACATGGTGACTGAGAGCAAACAACCCCGGCGTCATAACCCACACAAGAAGCCATGGGTTGATGACAGTTGCCAGCCCTGTGACTGACGCTGCCTGACTTCTAATCGACCTGTCACTTAATCAGCGATACGATCCTGGCTAAGCCACACAACCACTCACGTATCGATTTCCTCAACTACAAAAAAGGCAAGGGGATACAAATGACCTATCTCTTGGTTGGTGTGGGGCAAGGAGCTGGAGCACGCTTAGATCAGGACTTCGAACCCAGTTAACAGTGGCGACGGTGACGTCACCATCTTCGGGACACTTGGGTTTTTAACCAGACACACAAATAACACCACCTTCCACTGGCCCGCTCTCTAAATGCAGATCTCTTTTGTCAGAAGGCATAGACCAGGGCCTAAGGTACAACAGAGTTTAAATCTACATTTGGGGTTCTCAAATAGTTTTTAATACTGGCCTTTCAATCAGTCACTGTAAATGACAACTATGTACTTTGGGCAAGTGATTTTGATTTTCTGCACTTTCGGTTTCCAGGTTTGAAAAATCTGACAAAGCTATCTATAACCTAAAAATGGCCTGAGGACTAATGAGCCCAAGTCGCCTCAAACACCAGGCACAGTGCCTACCCAGGCTACAGTCAGACTAACGCTTCTTCCTTCCTTCCTCCCCCACATCTCAATGGAATGTCTAGTTAAACTCATATCTTTACAAAGTTCATGTTGGGGTGAAACACAGGAAAGGGCCAACTACCGACATTGCAATATGTTTCTACACAGCATGCTCAATAAATGATTTACTCAAGGTCGCATTCTTGGTGAGAAAGGGTTCTGAAAGTTAGGCCGTTTCGTTAAGAGCTCAGCAGAGAAGTGAGGTTTACCTACCCATACAATACATACAAAAATAACGCTATGTCCAAGTTTCCATTCTGCCACGGATTAAAATTGAGGGGCAGCCTAATTCCTAGGAATGTTTCCATTAAAAAAATATTTGTAGCGCATCCATGTACACAGCAGAGTACAGGCATAAAGAAAATCTGTGGCAAAGAATATGTTTCAAAGTATAGAATTACATGATTCAAAAGTACATTCAAACAGAGACATCAGAACTCCACAGAGCAGATGAACACCAACCAGACCGTGGAAGGTGAGATTCATTCGGCAGCACAGATGACTTGCTATGTGACAAGGGCAATGAAGCGTTTCATCAAGCACGCTCTATTCACAAAAGTATGCATTAATTCAAAACATCGTTGGACCGGAAAGAGAAAAAAGTTGAAAGATGTCTGTTCTTATAGTTAAGAATGCATTGCTGAGTAAATCCGTGTAACTGTGAAGTTCCTGTGATGTGTTCTCTGGGCCTTTAGGAGTAGATTCAGAATGCAGTGTCTATTCAAACATGAAAAGTCCTCTGAAAAAAAAAAACGCACCGTCCTAGTAAATAAATAAACACACGCTAACTGAACAAGGCCCCATAAAACTGGTGAAATATTTAACAGTATCAAATATTTACAACGATGGGCCGCATACTTATTGTGCCTCCTTTTTCCTCTCGATTCATTGTTTAAAAAAAAAAACAAAAAACCTTAAGAACAGTGTAATGAACAGAAACTGGGTCTTTCAAGAGATTTACAATAGAACGGTTTGTTTTAATCCTCTTATCGGGCCTCTCCTCCAAATTATGCAATCATTCCAGAGCAAAAAGATCACAGGACTCTTTTTCCTTGACACGGGGGACACTGAGGAGTGTATACACAGGTAGGCTGGGAACAGGCAACATTTCCTTGAAACTAAAGCGCCTCTGGGGCAGCGGCTCGAACTCGGAGCAGAGTGCTCCAGCCAGCCATTACGGATCGATGTCTTAATCTCCAACAACTGGCAACTCTTCGCGTGCTGCAGCGTCCACCCGGCACCATCCTCTCCCCAGCCTCGCTTTTCCGCGGGCGGCGGGGGGGGCGAGCGGCCCACGCAGGGGGAGGAACCGGTGTTCTCTCACTCACTCCCGGCGTCCCGTCTCCCCAAGTCAGGCCGGGCCGAGCACGGAGGAGAAACCGGGAACCCGCGACCCCCGCACATCCCCGGCCAACCGCGCCGCCCGCCCGCGACTTGAGCAACTCCGCGCCCGAGGCCGCGCGGGCCGCCAGGTGAGCGCCGGGGCCGCCGCCCTCCGGGTCCCCGGGGCTCCGCAGTGGGGCGGGCGGCGTCCGCGCCCTCCCCGCCGCCTCCTGCACCTGCCCGGCCGCGCTCCGGGGCCGGCGGGACGAGGGCGCGAGGCGAGGCGAGGCGCCGAGGGGGCGGTGCTCACGCCGCCCGCCTCTCCCTCCCGCCGCCGCACTCACCTGCCGGACCCGCCGCGGCCGCCGCCCGCGCTCGGCGGCGCTCGCAGAGCCGCGGGATGCGCGTGCCCAGCTCCGGAGACGCGGAGGACGGCGGCGGACAGACGCCGCTCCACTCCGCCGCGGCGGGCGCACTGCGATGGGAGCCGAGGGAGGGAGAGCCGACTGCGCCTGCGCCGGGCGGGGAGCGGCCGTCCCCCCTCTCCCCCACCCCACCGCCCTGGGAGAGAGGGCGGGACTAGGGGCGGGGCCTGGAGGGAGTGGCGAAGGGGCTCGCGCGCTGCGGCGCCCCCTGGCGCCAGGAGGGGCTCGGTGCAGGCTGTCCCGCGCACGCGGTGGCCAGGGTCCCTCCAAGGCGGTTTCCCTGGGAACCACTCCGGCTGGAAACCCTGGGGCTGCCTTGGAGGTGCTGAGCTCTCCTGGGATGGAAAGAGGCTTTGGACTGTGAATTGAGCAGTCCAAACAAGCGAAACCGACCTGAGATTCCGCATCCGTGGATACCTGAAGCTGGAGTGGGAGGTTAGGGGGACTGGGGCCAGGGTTGGGGTGGGGGGCGGGGGACGGAGCTGGTTCCCCTTGCAGTTTCTAGAGGCCTTCTCTCATCTTTTACAGGAACAATTTTAATTGTTTTGTTTTGTTTATCAAACTTCCATCCCATATTCGGACTTCCAAATTGGAAAAAAAAAACAAAGTAAACACAGAATCAAGCCCTAAAAATCTAACCCCGTGGGGTGGGGAGGGGGTGGGGTGAGCAGTCATTCTCGGTATTTCCACCAGTGTTTGTGATACTCAGAGGCAGCGGCTGTCATTCTATGTTGAGTACACCTAGGAGGTGGGTAATAAAAAGTAAATTGTGTGGTCCCTGTGACCATCCTAACGACCTCGATGACCTTAGGTGAATTCATCTGACATAACGCCGATCTTCTCACTGATAATTGGAAATAAGAATGCCCACCTCATCAAGGTTTTGAGATTAAATGGTTTAATATATGTAATCAGTGTACCTCACCAAAAATGTCGGGTGAATGTAACCCTCTTACAATCCAACATAAAAAGTCATTAACTAGTTAACAACTCGTCTCTGATATATCATCAATTCTTATCCGTTCTAGCTCCCAAAGAATTATTAAATGTATCTTGTTTCAAAGGGCTTTCATCATTTGTAGACTCCTAACTCCCCTCCTTAATGCTATGTTGTCTATGAAACATTTATTACATTTCTCTCTGCACCTTCTGTGAGACAGTGAGTCCACACACACACACACACACACACACCCTCTACAAAAAGTTCCTACCATCCAAAGAGTCAAACAAAGGGAGACAAGTTTCTATTAAGAGACAACTTTGTGGGATCCCTATTTTCATAGAGCCCTGCCTCTACAGGTTTTTTTCCTAAAGAGATGATCTCACACACACACTTTTTATCACGTGTGGTCAGTAATCACTTAACCTAGGCTTCGTTTCTTTGTCTCTGATGCTCGCCTGCCACCCAGCCTACCTCTATTAAGAGTTCACATCCTTACCTGAGATCCCAGACCTCTTTATTTCAGTGATTCTCAACCTTCCTAACACTGTGACCCCTTTAATACAATTCCTCGCATTGTAGTGACCCCCAACCATAAAATTATTTCTGTCGATACTTCATAACTGTAATTTTGCTACTGTTATGAACCATAATGTAAACACCTGTGTTTTCTGATGTCTTAGGGACCCCGTAAAAGGGTCGTTTGATCCCGAAGGGGTTGTGACCCACGGTTGAGAACCGCTGCTTTACCTCTTGCTGTTCATATTCCACATGAACTATAAATAGATGTTTCTCTCTTTTCTCTGTAGTCTTGTCTTGAAAACTCTCATTTACAGGAGAACTCTGTAAATGAGGGAAGAGGGGATGTTTGACATACAGGCAGAATGCTCTATATGGTGTGTACTGGCTGGTTTTATGTCAACTTGACACAAGCTGGAGTTATCACAGAAAAAGGAGCTTCTGTTGAGGAAATGCCTCCATGAGATCCAGCTGAAAGGGCATTTTCTCAATTAGTGATCAAGGGTGGGAGGGCCCCTTGTGGGTGGTGCCATCCCTGGGCTAGTAGTCCTGAGTTCAATAAGAAAGCAAGCTGAGCAAGCCAGGGGAAGCAAGCCAGTAAGTAACATCCCTCCATGGCCTCTGCATCATCTCCTGCTTCCTGACCTGCTTGAGTTCCAGTCCTGACTTCCTTTGGTGATGTACAGCAATGTGGAAGTGTAAGCTGAATTAACCCTTTCCTCCCCAACCTGCTTCTTGGTCATGGTGTTTGTGCAGGAAAGAAACCCTGACTAAGGCATGCACATTTGGAGGATCGCTCTTGAATTTATTTGACATAAGACCCCAAACATTATATAATGATATTATAATATAATATTATGATATATATATCATCTATAATAATGGCAGAATAATGGTAATATGTGTGAGTCCCACAGTAACCCGCATGCACATTTACGACAAGATCATCTGTAGTCTTGGAGAGTGAGATCTAGCAATGTTTGAAAATGAGGAGAGTTACTCTAGTGCTTTGACTAGAAATGGCTCCCAGAGGCTCATATATTTGAAGCTTGGTCATTGGGAATAGCACCCTTGACAGGGATTAGGAGGTGTGGGCTTATTGGAGGAAGTGTGTCACTGGAGGTGGACTTTGAGATTTCAAGAGCCTAAGGCAGACCCTGCGTCTCTCTCTTCCTGCTGCCCGTGGATCTGGATGTAGATCTCTCAGCCCATTCTCTAGCACCATGTCTGCCTGCATGCCACGGACTCCCCTCCACACAATAATGGAGTACATCACTAAACCCGTAAACCAGCCTCACTTAAATACTTTCCTTTATAAGAGTTGCTATGGTCATGGCGTCTCTTCACAGCAATAAAACAGTGACTAAGGCAGAAATTGGTACCAGGAGTGGGGTATTGTTATGACAAGCCTGCCCAGGTTTCTTGTAGAATATAGACTTTGGAACTTGGATGAAGTAAGCAATTGAACATTTTAAGCAGGACTTAATGGGCCATCCTATTAAGTACATGGAAGACAGAGCAATGTAGGTTATGAGGGCCCAGGTCAAGAGGGTTCAGAGGAGAAGAATATTAGTAAGTGGTCTAGAAATTATACTTGCGATATTTTGGTGAAGAATGTGTCTGTTTTCGGCCCTTTTTCCAATAAATAAATAAATAAATCTATCTGCCTGAGGCTAAATTGAAGCATTTTTGGATTAATGTCATTGGCAGAGGGGATTTCAAAACAGCCCTAGTATTATGTCACATGATTACTAGTGGCCAGTCTTATCCGGATCTATAATGAAAAGGAGCAAGCAATGCAGTTTGAGCTGTGAGTTCTATTGCTGTGAAGAGACACCATGACCATGGCAACTCTTCTATAGGAAAGCGTTTGACTGGGGCTGGCTTACAGGTTCAGTGATGTAGTCCATTATTGTCATGGAGGGGAGTCTGGTGGCAGGCAGGCAGATATGGTGCTAGGGAATGACCTGAAAGAACTCCATCCAGATATCCAGGAGCACCAGCAAGTACAAAGGAGCTGAGTCCAGTGCTCAAGGAAACAAAAGGTTTAAAGGAAAGCACGATGCTAAACAGAATAAAGGGAGCGGTGCCCTCAAGGCAAGTTCCCCTCCACCACCCAAATAAGCTTACAACTTGTGAAAAGGAACTGAAGAAAAGCTTAGGGGTTGGCATGGTTGCACATACCTTAAATCCCAGCACCCAGGGAGCAAAAGCTGGTGGATCTCTTGAGTTCCAGGCCAGCTTGGTCTACAGAGCAAGTTCCAGGACAGCCAAGCTTAAGAAGTGAAGGAAAATGTATTTGACCAAGGGGGCTATGTTTCAGCCCAGCAAGCAGACCAACTTGGCAGCTTTGCCCACATGGTTCTGGCTTTAGAGTAAAGGATACAAAATACTCTGGAAGGATACAAGAAGCTCTGGAAATTCCTGTACAAAAACAGCTGGGAGCCGGAACATCCACTATTCTGCAGTGTTCTTCATTAGACCAGCTATAGCCAGGTCTGCGTCTGAGGCTACTTTTATGGTTCAAGAAAAGGAAATAAATTTAGAGGGCTGAAAGCTTAACAAAGACCTTAGACTCTGAATTGTATGGTTTCTTCTACCTGCCCCCCACCACAGCCATATATTAAGCAAATATGTATTTCTCTATACCACAGAGAGGACTTCCTGGTTTTACAGAGTACAGTCTCCTTACAACCTCAAAATTACTTAAAGTAATTCTCCCAATTTTGCTTAATACAGCTTTGAATGGATTGCTGTTACTGGTTACCAGAAAAAATATTCTTTTCATATTTTTTTTTAATTTTGCTTAACATTTGATTATTTATATGGGTGGAGGGTGTCGCATGCCCCGACACAAGTGTGGAGGTCAGAGGACAATTTTCAGGAGTTGGTTTTCTTCCACCATGTTGGTTCCAAGGCTTGAACTCAAAATCATCAGATTTGGTGGCAAGCATGTTTACCTACGAAGCCATCTTGCTGGCCCAGAAAATGTTCTTAAACAGTCTATTTTCTTATGATCCAAGAAAAGCAGTATATGTTTGCAATAGCAGCACTGTTGAGACTAAGACAAGAGGATTCTGAGTTCAAGGCCAGCCTGATCTACAGAGAGGTTTTGTTTTGTTATTTTTTTTTTAAGATGTGCATTCCATATAGCAAGTACACAGACTAGAACATCAAAGCACAGCAGTGTTTAGTTATGAGACCTACCTGATCCTGATTAGTCAGGGGTGCTAGCAGTGGAAGACTGAGGAAATGCTCTGGTACCCACTAAAGACAAAGGCTATCGTCTGAGCCTGGCATCCATGGGCAGCCATCGGCCATTTTGCCATTACGCTATGAAGAGAAGGCTTTTTCCTCAGGTAAGAACAGGAGTTGTTGTTGTCAGTATTCTTCACACCCATGTTCCTAACAGTTACCAATAAGGGCAAAGACAAACCAGTTTGAGTTTGTTTTAATGCAGTCAGAATCCTAGACTCTGGGATCTTGTTAACAACACGTTTCAAGGTCAAGGACCTTGGGGAACTAAAGAACTCTCATGGGTCTGATGTATCCAAACATACAAGGGGCCCGAGAGAATGTGCTTTCGTGCTGTTGTGATGAATTAGCAGAATATACTGAACTCTGGAGCAACAGTCGGGGAGGGGGTGGCAGTTTCAGGATGTGAAGAACGCTAAGCTTAAACAAAGCGTGTCGATTGAGCCCAAAGCTCAGTGGGATTACGGATTCTGAAGAGTGGCCCTATTTCCGTCGACACAGAGTCTAAATTTCAGAAGAGACATTTACTGATGAACACGGATCCTACTTTAAGTTTCTGCAGCTGCTTTTGGTGCAAAAAAAACCTCAGCATGTGTTTGAATCACGAAGCGCCTCTCTGTTGTGTGCATAAATGGTCGCAAAAGGAATTTAATCTTAGGAATCTGAAAGAGGACGATGCTACCAGAAGTTGAATTGGAATTTGAGAACTGGAATGCGACTGACAAGATTGTCCTAAATGTTAGCTTGCAAGGATTTCTTTCATAACAATACTGAAACGCCGGCAGAAACCAATCATGCTGACAGTAAAAGCAACAACAATAAGTCTAAATTCAGCTACTCACCAGTCAAACACAGTTCCAACACCTCAACAATTGTTCAGTTGGGTACATAACTGCAGTGCCACAAACATAATACATTAGCCTACAAGTTTCTGATTTTTTTTTTTTTTTTTTTTTTTTTTTTTTTTTTTTTTTTTTTTTGGTTTTTCGAGACAGGGTTTCTCTGTGTAGCCCGGGCTGTCCTAGAACTCACTCTGTAGACCAGGCTGGCCTTGAACTCAGAAATCGCCTGCCTCTGCCTCCCAAGTGCTGGGATTAAAGGCGTGTGCCACCACTGCCCACCCAGCAAGTTTCTGAATTATGATAATGTTTTTAGGACCAGAAATGCCCCACATTCTGCTGTCAACCCTGTGAAGAGTTCTTTCCAGATAAGTGAATACTTTCGAGGCTGTGTGGAGTAGACGATGGTCTTAGTTTGCTCCCAGCAGTCCCAACCCAAGACACAGGTGAGTCACAGCATTCCAGAGTCTGAGCTTGAGGGATGATGTGGGGAATAGTTAGACATTGGGAAGCCTAGTGTTTTATAAGGAGCGTAAGCATGACTGATCTATCTTTTGGGACCCTGTAATTTTCAGTGTATTCTAATTACGAGGCCCCAAGTAAGAGCTAGCCAAAAGCATGATTTAATAATGCTGTGTTTTTAGAAACATGCTCAACAAACCATTTTGAAAGACTTTTGATTTTACTCTAAAAATCTATCATTCTGAATAGCCGAACACTAAGGACAAATCTAGGCTGCGGGCATGTAGATTTCTAATTTTTTTCCTAAAACGCAGACACCAGTATTCTGAAGAATTATAGAGGAGCCACAGTATGAAATGTCTGCATTCATAACTATCTCTCTTTCCATATTCAGATAGCATTTAAGAGAGGAGAAAGAAAAAAAAAGCCTAACTCCCATCCCTCAAGATCCAGAAATATTTCTCTTTTCTCTTGCACACTAGGACGCCAGTATACAGCCCAGCTTCCAAAACAGGAATGAATGTTGAAGAAGCAGCCGAGATGTAACAAAAGCTCTGGGAGGAAGGAGAGAGCAAAGACACCCTCATCCGCAAGAAGACTCGGCTGGGTAACACAAGGAAGAGTGTAACGCCTGGCCTGGGAGTTTGGCTTGATAGGGAAACGCCTACAGAGCAAATGCAAGGCCTGGGAACTATACCTACACTACATCAATAAAATAAAAATATAAAATGTAAAATATATAAAATATAAAATGTAAAAATAAAATATAAAATGTAAATAAAATATATTAAAATAAATAATAGAAACAGAAGTATAAAGTCTCGAGGGTTAAGAGGTATCTTGAGCTACAGAGCTCAATTCTTTTACTACCCTGCTGTAGGAACTCCCACTCACGCTGGAAACTCCTGCAAAGAGCAGGTGTAGGAAAACTCGGTTGGTTTAATGATGAGAAATGGAAAGTGGTGCCAATATATGAAGATACTTTGGATGAAAATGTAGAGGAAAGGAGCCGGTTCTGGTTTGACCAGGAAATTTCCCTCACGTGCGCCCTTGGTCTCCAGGTTGCGGCAGCGCTGTTGCGATGAAGCGTGGAACCTTCAGGAGGTGGGATCCCCACGAGGAAATGGGTCACTTTACAGCTCTCGGCTTCCTGATTTGTCAAGATGTGGGCAAGCATTGCCAAAGACAGAGCCTCCAAGCCCCAAGGATGGCCCGCATCCCTGCAAACGGGGAGCAAACAAAACAAGCCTCTCTTTTCTTTAGATTGCCTCTATACGGTGTGCAGTCACAGCCTCAAAACAAGAAACAGACGCAGAGCAAAGCAACAGACGAGGAACGCTTTAATAGGTAACATTTTATGCAACAGGATGAAGTTTTTGAAAAAGAGTTTTCCTTAGACTTGCGGGGAGTGGGGAGATGTGGTAGGGAGGGGTGTACGGGGATGAAGCAATCACTTCTATTAAAAGACCATAAAGCAGAAATGTGAGAACTCAAGGAAAACATGACAGATAACAGGAGATGGAGAAATGTAGACAAACAGATTCGAAAGAGTTGCAGTAGAAAAGTATAAAAAAAAAATCACACGAAAACAAAATTAGAAAGGAAGGGGAGCGGGGAGAAACTTAAAATTAAAAGGCTTAAGTCCACTTAAAACAGGCCAATCTTTAAAAATAAATAATAAATAAAACCAGGCAATCTTTTGTTTACTCTCCTAAATTGCTTACTGGACATGAATTTTACAAGCATCGCTAACGTTAGGAACAATGGAGCCAGTGGGGAACTGCACCTTGTCCAGGCTGCTTGCTGACAGCCACCGGTAAGACACGTGCCTGCAGAAGTCGGCCCACGCATCTCCCTGCGCTGGATTGGTGATCCACCGGACATCAGGATTCCTTCCGATAGTTTTATGGAGTGAATTGATAAGGAGAACCCCAGAATTTATATGTGGACGTTTCTCCAACAGTTAAGAGTTGAAGACTCAGCCGGATGGTGATGGCGCACACCTTTAATCCCACAACACCGGAAGCAGAGGCAGGTGGATCTTTGTGAGTTTTGAGGCCAGCCTGGTCTACAGAGCTAGTTCTAGGACGGCCAGGGAAAGAATTCAAGACTCTCGGAGCCTCACCGTGACATCCGGCTCTCTCCTCAACATCAAATTGAAGACTTCACCAGACTTTTTCTGGTTAGCACCACAATGAAGAGGACTGCCATAAATTGGAACTTGTAGCCACCACAGAGAACAGGCGTGCTTACTATGACATAGCTTGCTTGGCCTTGCATCCCAGCCTGCACACACTATCCATCCAGCAGGGGCAAGAAGCCCAGTGCAGCATAGAAAGACACAGTACAGCCAGCATCGGACCCTGGGAAGAAAGCCACCACACGGGTGGGGCTGCTTCCTCCTCCATAGCTCTTGGATGCATTTGTATGCACTCATCATGCCAAGCAGGAAGAAGCCTTTTCAAAAAAAAAAAAAAGCCTTTGTGTGAAACTTTTAATGATGCCCCCAAAGAAAAATGTCCAAAATCATGAAACAAACAAAAATATAATAGAAAAAACCCTTCAATTTAAAAAAGTTAACTTCACTGAAAGGATGTGCTACAGGTAAGACATCTTTTATCTATTGCAGCTCCTGACTATGAAGAAAATCCTCTGGAGAGATTCTGAGCAATCAAATCACTTACCAAGGGGAACTTCAGGCTGGCTTTAGATTTCTGTACCGGGATGTTCATTCCAAGAAGGCACTGGAGCAGTATAAGACGCAAGAAGGAAGTGGGCACGCTAGACAGAGAGTCTCGCCAAACTGTCTTGCAAGTGGAAAGACTACAGGCAAAGAGTTTTAACTGCACAACCATCTGGGCACCTGTGCGGTCTGTTAACCCTTTAAAGCAAAGGAAACAAAAACTTCTGAACAATTAAATATAGGTGACAGGAGATAATTTGCCAAATTATCACAAAAGAACTGTTTGCAGGTATTCTGGGCACCCTTCCTTTGTTGCCCTCTGAAATTCAACCAGCCACCTGAAGCCACCAGAAGTCCTGACCAGTGTTCCACACACACACACACACACACACACACTCACACTTTATATGTGTGGGTCTCTATGCCAGTCCTCATTACTCTTCAGACTTCTCTCATTCCTCTCCTGCAGAGTCCCCATCTTTAATGCTCAGAGGAAGCCACCTCAGAAACGTTTGGTTTTTCTATCATCTAGTGGGCCCTCGGCCAGATTCTAATATTTCTCAATCATAATCACCTACAGTGATATCTGATAATCTCTTGGTTTAGTCTTCTCAAAACTTCAGTCAGTATAGAAAGTGGTCTCTCTGTGTGCTTGCACCTTTGTGTGTGTGTGTGGTGTGTGTGTGCACCTGTGTGGGTATGTGCATGTGTGTATGTACACATTGTGTGTTGTGTGTGTGTGTGTGTGTTTGTGAGGTCTCTTCCTGCAACCCTGTTGACCTTCAACTCATGATCCTCTTACCACAGACTGCTGAGTGCTGGTGTTAGGCATCTGTTGCGAAACCCAGCCGATAAGAGATCCTCAGACAGCACACAGTCTGGCTTCTCAGCCTCTCCCTTCACAGTTTGCTGTCTTCAGTGTGCTCTAGCTTTATGTTGCTGACTTCCCTCGCCACCTCTGTGTGAGGCAAGTGGAACCGTGTCACCAGACAAAGACTGGGAAGGTTGAGAGGTTTCAGAAACTCAGCAAATTCATATCTGAGAACGACAAGTGTTTCATCTACTCCTGACGGGTTCCTGTCCTGGAGCACATGACCAAGACACCTCACATGAGGATCATAACAACTAGCCACATAGCATAGACATAGTGTATAGAACTCTCCATGCTAATGAGATATCTAGATGGGCTGGCCCTGAGGTTTAGCCAATAAGCTCCCTTCCCGGATATTCCTTCTTGCAAAAGGTATTTAATCTCTGGTCCACCGTGAGTAAGTTGTATGCATCCATTTTCCATTGCCAATAAACAGTTTGGACAAAATGACTATCTCTCTCATCAAGAGCTGCCCTTGGGGGGAAGCCTTTGTCATACAGAACCAAGACACCTAAGTCTCCTGCAGAAGGCCCCTGTGCCCTCTGGACACGACATTCACCCCTTGTTGCTGGATGGAAGGCCCTGTTCCAGACTCTCCAGGTTCCCAGTGGTGCCTGGGTGTCTAGGTGTCCGGGAGTTTGGGACATCCCCCCCCCCCCAGTTCATCACTAGCCTGTGGGCCCACTCCTGACTCCTTGATGTTCCCAGTGACATCTGGGTGTTGGGAGTTTGGGAACCTCAGCTTTGGCCTCAGCCTGTGTCATTCCTCACGAGGACTGAGGCCCCCATCTTAGGTTATGTTCGTAGCCTAATGTCTCTGTGTTTTGTCTGCTGGAGCGAGGGGCGTTCACACACCCTAACAGCGAGACAGAATTCGGAAGCACACTTCTGTTCTATCATCTATCTTCTGAAACTTCACTGTATTTCCACTTTACTTCATTTGCCATCCCACAATACTTCAAGCCCTAACCAAGTGGGGGTTGACATAGTAACAAAGCTATGCATCATAGCATTGTCCTTTGGCAGAATGTATTGTAAACAAGCAAGTCACATTTAAGGGGCTAGAGAGATGATTCAACGTTAAAGAGTACTCACCGTTCTTCCAGAGGATGTGAGTTCAGAGCCCAGCACCAACATCAAGTAGCACACAACTGCCTGGCACTTTGGCTCAGGGTATCTGGAACCCTATTCTGGCCTGCACAGGCACCCATACATATGTGACACACACACATAAATAAATATATTTAAAAAAATTAACATGAGGTCCTCTATGCAGTGTCCTATAGCAGCAGCAGAGGGGAAAATAATCTGCAACCACAAAGTTAAGGGAGGGCTGATTATCCTTAATATTTTTTTCTTAATAGAAAGGAAGAAAAAGAGAGAGAAAGAAAAAGAAAGAAAGAGAAAGAAGAAGAAGAAGAGAAGGAAGGAAGGAAGGAAGGAAGGAAGAGAAGGAAGGAAGGAAGGAAGGAAGAAAGAGAAGAGAAAGAAAGAAAGAAAGAAAGAAAGAAAGAAAGGAAAGAAGAAGAAAGAAAGAGAAGGAAAGAAAGGGAAAAAAAGAGACATTTAAGGAATGGGCCAATTTGTTTCTGAAGGTCTAGAAGATTCCTGCAGAGTTGGCGGTTGTCTCTATGCAGGAAAGTTGGCGAGCCTGAGTCTCATGCTGGCAGA
Organism: Mastomys natalensis; assembly: GCA_021653895.1. NCBI lineage: Eukaryota > Metazoa > Chordata > Mammalia > Rodentia > Muridae > Mastomys > Mastomys natalensis. The sequence continues at coordinate 174,513 of JAJTUV010001629.1, read as the reverse complement.
AGATAGAACGGGTGGTGGAGGAGCATGGGGGACAGACGTACTTGTCAGCAAGAAGTGAAGCGGGCAAGCCACACTGCTTTTTCCTCCATCCGTCCCAGGGTACACAGCTCTGTGGAGCAGGCCACATGACAGTAGTTGACCTCTTCAGTCTGGATGAAGCCAGCTTGTGATAACACAGCAAGCGGGAGCCACAGAAACACACCCAGCCCCTCTAAGCACCTGCTCCTGTCTCTGCCAGTGACTCGGAAGCCGAATGAGAATTAGTAAATATTCTTTTTCTTTCTTTTTTTTTTTTTGTCCACTTGAGAAGTCACAGGTATCAAGCAGCCAATATGACTAGGCAGGGGACAAGATCACAACACTGATACCACCAGAGTCCATGTCCGTCCCTGCACATGATACACCTCCCATCCCAACAGGGGGTGTCTCTGAACCTTTGAGGGTTCTCAAAGGTAGTGATGGGGCTCCATGAGCTGACCTCAACATTTCAGATACAGAAAGTCTTTAACCTCTCTACGAAACTATACGAACTGAAATACACTCTAGCTTGGGCTGGTGTAGCAACTGGGGAATCAGTAGTGTGAGAAGCAGTGCAATTGTTAATCTCGACTATCAACTAGATAGGAAGCTGGTGTCAACTAAGAGACACGCTCAGGGCAGCTCTGTGAGGGCATTCCCAAAAAGAATGAGCTGAGGAAAGATGGTCTGTGCTCAGAGTGGGCAACAGGGCAGATGGAGAAAAAGACAGTGCTGCCTGTTGTCAGCCTTTCTCTTGCAGATCGGAGCACCTGCTGCTGCTGCTGCAGCGGCTGCTGCTGCTGCTGCGCCACCTCTACCACCTTCCGCCCCATCAGACTTCAGGCTCTTCAGCTTTCGAGCATGAACTAAAGATCGTCCGCTCTCCAGGAGTCTTCTCGGCCTTCAGCTCAAACTGGAAAAGCTGAGGCTTCCGCTTTCATAGGCTGAGACGCTACAAGGTTATAGGGCTCTCTGGGGGTAGAAATGGCTGCTGCTGGACTACCCAAACTCTATCCTAACACACACACTAACACATACACACACTAACACACACACAAACTAACACACACTAACACACGCACACTAACATATACACTAACACACACACTAACTCATAGACATACTAACACACACTAAAACATACACACTAACACACACACACACACACACACACACACACACGGTGGGTGGGACAGTTTGCAGGTATATGTGTGCGCATGTGCGCGGGGTGGGTGACCTGCCCATGTGTGTATGTTTGAAGGCCTGTCAGATGTCTCCTATCTACCTCAATTTTGAAACATGTCTCACTAAACCTAAAGCTCACTGTCTCAGCTAGACTGGCTGGCCAGTGACCCAGCTGCTTCTGCTCTACCCTTAGCACAGGCACACCCTGCAGCACCTGGCTTTAAATGAATGCTGGGGATCCGAACCCGGGTCCTCATGCTTGCCCAGCAAAAACTTGACCCACTAAACCATCTCCTCCATCCTAGCATGTAAAAGATTCAAATAACTCCAGATTCTAAGAATATCAAAATTCTAAGCCTTTTAAATGTTTAAGCCTTTAATCCCAGCACTCAAGCAGGAGGCAGAGGCAGGTAGATCTCCATGAGTTTGAGGCCAGCCTGGTCTACAGAGTCAGTTCCAGGACAGCCAGGGTATGATAGTTTTTATATATGCTCGGCCCAGGGAGTGGCAGTATTAGAAGGTGTGGCCCCTGTTGGAGTGGGTGTGTCACTGTGGGTGTGGGATTTAAGACCCTCATCCTAGCTGCCTGGAAGTCAGTCTTCCACTAGCAGCCTTCAGATGAAGATGTAGAACTCTCAGCCCTTCCTGCACCATGCCTGCCTGGACGCCACCATGTTCCTGCCTTGATGATAAAGGACCGAACCTTTGAACCTGTAAGCCAGCCCAGTTAAATGTTGTCCTTATAAGAGTTGCCTTGGTCATGGTGTCTGTTCACAGCAGACTATAAAGAGAAACTGTATATCAAAAAACAAACAAACAAAATAATAATACAATTTTAGGCAGTCACCGAGCCCAGGGGGTACAGTTTATAATTTGTGAAAAATAGGACTAGAGGTGTAAGTCAGAGGTGTAAGGTTTGCTCAGTTTATTATCTGTGAAATTGTTCTACCATTCAAAACCCACAAGATATATCCCCCAATATCAGAACGTTGCCATTAAAATATAAATGTTAGAATTAGAATGTATTTTAAGATTTTGAAAACATTCTCAGACTCATTGCTCTTAAGAGTCAGGCACCTTTTCGGACTAGGTTACATTGTAATTTTGGCTTCTCTATTTATACCAATCAATATATTTTTGAAACAATGTAAAGTCTATGTAGAATTTCCTTTGCCTTCTCCAACAAACCTACATGACTTAGGGTTTCAAATGCTGTCTGAGACACTACGACCACAGCAACTCCTAAAAAAGGAAAGCATGTAATTGTGGCTGGCTTACAGTTCAGAGGTTTAGTCTGTTTTCATCATGAAGGGAAGCACGGCGGCATGCAGGCAGACAGTGAGGTAGAGAGAGCTGAGAGTTGCACATCCCAATCTGAAAGCAGCAGGAAGAGTTTATCACTGAGCCTGGCTTGAGCTTCTGAAACCTCAAAGCCCACCCTGAGTGACACACTTCCTCCAATAAGGCCACACCCACTCCAACAAGGCCACACCTCCTAACAGTGCCACTCCCCATGGGCCTATGGGGGCCATTTTCATTCAAACCACATTATGTTATTATTAAACTTTTCTGGGAAAAAGAGTCAAAAAGGCGGCCGGGCGGTGGTGGCGCACGCCTTTAATCCCAGCACTTGGGAGGCAGAGGCAGGCGGATTTCTGAGTTCGAGGCCAGCCTGGTCTACAGAGTGAGTTCCAGGACAGCCCGGGCTACACAGAGAAACCCTGTCTCGAAAAACCAAAAAAAAAAACAAAAAACAAAAACAAAAAAAAAAAAAAAAAAAGAGTCAAAAAGGCAGTAGAAGAAAGATTATATTTTATTTATAACTCATTACTATCTGACATCAATTGAGTTTAAGCTGTGGGGAGTTATTAAGATCAGGGGAAAAGTGCAATTTCCAAAATGTCATTTTAGCGGAAGAAGAGAAAGGGTAGGCGGTGAACTCAGGGGGAGTAGGTTTTGGAGACTGAGGAGGAAGAGCTGTCTAGAAAACAGGAGAATCAAGTAGGGTGCCTGTTGCTCCCCATCAGGGGTCAAGAAATTCGAAACCGGCAAAATGTCATGGCTTTCACAAGATACAAACACAAGATAAAAAATTCTTCCTGAAACCTGAAGGGGTTTGCTTTTCTAATATGTAAGACATGTAACATTTCCCATGTTCTTTTCTTACAGATGAATATCGTCTGGGAAAGCACACTGTCACCTGCCTCCCCCGTCCCTGTCCCCACCACACTCTGACTAATGTCATCGCTTAGATGATAAACCTCCCAAAACCCAAGCACAGAAGTCAGAATTCATAGTTCATCTCTTTACTTATGTAAGATCATCACTCACTGACAAAATAATTCAAATGGAAAGGCTGTAGGCATATGCAAAAATGGGGAGAAAAAAATAATCTCTTCGAGTTGGAAGCCTGCGAGCGTAGCAAGGTTTATCAAAGTTACAGAGCTCCATTTGCAAAGCTCAAACTGTCAGCCCTCAGGAGAGGTGCAACGTTGCAAAATTAATGTAGTCCTAGACACAGGTCACTGAAGTGGCCCACAGGTGTGTGTCTGGTTTTCAATAAGGCCTGTCCTTCGACACTCCTCTTAGGACTTTGAATTTGTTCTCCCGGAAGCCTTATACAATTGGGAGAACTCGGAGAACAATCTGAATGACCCATCAATAGAAAATGGCAAGATTTTCTATTATGACATATCTAGTCTCTGGAATCCTAGGGACTTGGTAAAAAGAAGCAAGCTTGGTCACAAAATACTGATGTGGGAAAGTGGCTATAGTTTTTGTTGTTGTTTTGTTTTTGCTTTTTCATCAGGAAAGCAAATAGAACAAGGTTCATAATATTCCATTTTTGCAAAACCTCCTTTTTTTTCACATGTCTTCGTCCTGAAGGTCACTCCAGTGCCCTCATCATGTCCTTCTTGCAGTACATGGCTTTGCTGAACTCCCTGAGCAGGCTGCAGTTTGAGTTTGAACCCTGGGCCTACAGGTCCACAGAGGCTATCAGTATTGATATGTCCCTCTCATTTCCAGATTTGGGTGAAATGCCACACAGTGGTATGTGACGACTGTCCAAGGGCTGAAAATATGAGAAGCTACCTCAAGCCCCTGACCCGACCCCCTGCATGCGCCCTCTGACAGGTAAGAGGCTTGACCCCATGGGATATCAGAAGCAGGAGAAACCTAAGAAAGCTCCCCTCCCTCTCTGCTTGAGGAGACCTACTCTCAAGTGCAGTTTCATCCTGCAAGCTTTTCCAGAAGAATCCTGCCTGAGAAGCAGACACACCAGCTGAAACCAGCCAACACAGCCACGTATCCCATTACTTCGTGTTTTTCTTGCATCACTTCTGGTTTATTTTTAACCCTCTCCTTCACCAGACTCGCTCGCTTTCCCCAAATACAATGGAGCCCAATAATCCTTGCTGTTCGCTCATTCTTCAACCCCGACGAGCCAGGCTAAGACCGCGAGCAAACTAAGTACTGAGGCTGTTTATAAAGATGAGTGCATCTATGAGAACACTAAAGCCTTTGTAAGTACACAGACATGTGAGGGGCACCCAGCAAGCCTAACAGTGCCTGCCTTTGCTGCTTTTTTTTTTTTTTTTTAAATAAACGTGCTTTGTTTTGTGTATTTTATTAAACAGTGGTAGTTAAATGCCTTTATAATAAGCCTAGCACAGTGTATTCCTCATATGTATGTTTGAACTTATCCTTAAACAATTGCATGTCTCAGGTGAAATTGGTCTCTGGGACTCCTACATTTTTCCATCTTGGTATGGCAGTCGATCTTGCTCGCCCGGACACACGCACACACGGATGCACACTCATGCATCTCATGCGTGTGTACACACACACCCTTCTTCCTTACTAGAAATCCCAGTTTTGTTTACTTTCACTCTTTCCCTTTGCCCTCTTGGGATTGTAAGGAAAAATTCAAAAGAACCAGAACCATGCTGTATTAGGCAACTATGGGGATTCCTACACCCCAAGGTTTTGGCTTCTAAGATTATAAATCTTGTTCAACTTTAAATGAGCTGTTATATTAGTTGCCTTCAAAGAATCCTGACAACCCATACATACATTAATCTATTCGCTGGAGTCTGTGCACGTGAATAATTTCTTGTTGTCATATGTGTCACCAGAGATTAAGAGATAGAAATCATCTCACCTTCATAATCTCAACTCCTAGCATTTATACCTAGTAGAATCTCAACAAATACCTCCTGAAGAGATTGGTTCACTCTTCTCAACCTGCAATTTACATATTATACAAGTTACAGACCTAGCAGGGAGCTAAGAAAAGGAATGTAAGGGAGGACCAGAAATTATGGCTGGAATCACTTCTGACCCAGAAAGCTGAGGACTATAAAGAAAAGTAGCAAATAAAACGGACCATCAGATCGATTAAATCCCTATCATTTTATAAGACATAAGCAATTGCTGCCAGAGCCGATAGATTCTTCCGGGCTGTGTTGTGTCTAGATGCAACCGTACACAAGAGAAAGTATAAACTGTTCTTGGTAGACTATGGCTTGGAAGGAAGAGAGCCAGCTAGATGTCAAAACTTGGCAACAGACTTCAACAAGTCACCAGTGGAGACTGGCAGGGGTGGGGTGGATGGGGACAGAGGAGCAGTTGCCACCTGCCATTCTAGACCCTGCTATCTTGATGTCTTAAGCCCATGGTGTAACTCCACATAAAAAGGTTCAAAATTTAGCATGAAGGCTTGGTGGTGTTATTTACCTAAATAATAATAATAATAATAATAATAATAATAACATATTTACTCAATTTGGAGCCAGGACTTAGCCCAACCATACCTTTACTCCAAATTCCACTTATTTTACAAATGAGGGACAATTTCCCTCGAGTTGGGAACACTTCTGACAGCTTGCGTAGTTTTCCAGTCGGTAGCTCTAATGACGTCAGCAATTTCCTCCTCAGCAGTCATCTGTGTAGACAACACATGAAGGAAGGTTCTAGAAACCTAGTGTGTGTGTACAAGACACCCAAACAGGAGCATGCAAAGCCAAGTAAGGATGGCCAGTGCCAGATGAGAGCCTCAGAGATGTCACTGTGAGCTGCCGCTACTACAGATGGCCCCTCCAGAGGGTACTGGACCGCAGCCGACCTTAAAGGGGTGAGTTCCAACAGGCCTGTCTGCAAAGGGCATGCGCAGCATACGACCCTGACATCCTAATGGTTCTTTAGGAAAGCATTGGAGCTGGATTAAGTATTGGATGCTGCAGAGGGCGGGGACATGGAAAAGCGAGGACCAGAAGGTACAGGCATCTCTAGAAATTCCGGATTGTAATTTAGCTTTCAAACAAATAATTAGTGTCAAAAGAGGGGGAAAAAAAATCATTCTCCTCACATAACCCCATTGGTAATTGTCTGCAACTTTCTAGTTCTTTCTTGTCAATAGACCAGTAGTCTTAATCATTTATATATTCAATCTTCCTTTATTAAAGGATAGCATGTGATCTGCAGAACTTTTGAGGAAGAAAAAAAAAGTCCAGCCACCCTCATCTACGTCCATACCACTCGGAACTCACAGATCTATTTTTCTGATCTTTCCCGGATGGCTCTGATGACAAGCCAACTTGTTTCCAATCTGCCCTTCCCTGTCACCAGACACCTGCACTTCCTTTACGTCAGCTTGCCCAGAACTTGCTCACTGCATTCCAAGATGGTGCGGTAAGCTCAAGTTTATGTGTGATTGTATTTTAATAACTCCACAGTACTGAGCATGAGATGTTTGCGGGATGTTTGCCTTTACAGAGCATTTCCCCATATGGTGACCATTTTATTCTTGTTTCAAGCCCGTGAGATGGGCGGGCTCAAGAAAGGGGGATCTTGGGGGACCGTTTGTCTAGGGTGGTCCAAGGAGGAGGAGCAGCCAGCACAACTTCTCTCTCTCTCCCTCCCTCCCTCCCTCCCTCCCTCCCTCCCTCCTCTCTCTCTCTCTCTCTCTCCTCTCTCTCTCTCTCTCTCTCTGATTGGGAGTGCTGCTTCCTTGTATGTTTCAGCTGTTGTCTCCAAGTAGCTTTTCAATTATTTTGAGAACGTGGAAAGGCCGGGCTCCTGCACAGACCAGTGGAAAAGATCTCCCAGGGCCAGTGGGTCTTGGGTACCAAATCAACCAGATGGACCTTCTTTACCACCTTCAAACAGAGCCAACACTGTCAGAATCAGTCTCGGATAACTGATAGAACACTGGTTAACCCAAGTTAACACAGCCGCTGGGCCCAAGCGTATTGGCATCCAGGGTGCTTTCTGTCCCTTCCAGGGCAGTCGCTCCTTCACTCTGTACATCGGCTGCTAGGAACCAACTGGCCCTCACCCCACCAATCACAGCTCTACTCACGAGGCAGCATCCAGAGCGGACTCTGCCGCATACTGTTGGAGCGGCCATGAAACCCTCGGACTAAACCAGGGTAAATTCCAAGGCAGAAGAGAGGAACGCTGGACTACGGGTGTCAGCAAAGGAGCCTTGAGCAAGCTCAGAACTGGTTATTACGCCAAAAATAAGAGATTTACAAATTAATAATTAATTAATTAAATTTTAGCATGCTTTTCTTTCTTGATAGGTTCTTGGTTAAAAAAAATAAAAAAGTATCAGTATGTATACATGTATGGTACTCCATACAGAAGAAGTCCTGAGAAGTTGTGTAATGAAATTTCACTTGCATGGTAACGCTAGCACAAGGAAAGGTAAGAAAATGGATTTTTAAAGAAATCCTTTCGGAGGGCTGGCAACGTGGCTCAGGAGCTAAGAGTATTTGCCACCGAATCTGACGACCTGAGTCTGATCCCGGAACCAAAACGATAGGAGGAAAAACCTAGAATGGAGTCACACTGGTTGTCCTCTGGCTTTCACACACATGCTGTGGCACTCACCCTCCTGTGAGTACACACACACACACACACAGAGCACACAAATAAATTAACAAAATGTAAAAAAAAGGGGGGGGGGAATTTAATCATTTCATAAAACGCTATCTCATCTTTCATGGAAGACTTTAAAATTTAAATTTTGTAACATTTTCTTAATATATGGAAATATATTGGCCATCATTTTAAACAATGTAAGTTTAGTTTTCACATAAGCCCTGTAAAGCAGCTGAGTGTGGAATCTGCTCAGATGGAAGCTGCCTTATCAGAGCATCTCACTAAGGCAGACACAGGGGAAGTGCTCACAACATTATCAGAGCATCTCACTACAGCAGACACAGGGAAAACACTCACAACAGACTCCTTATTCTTTGCAAGGTGCTACTCTTTTTAACATTGTAAGATAACATATGCTCATTATGGAAACTGTTTAAATATAGAGAAACAGTGAAACAAATTTACCCACAATCATCAGCTCACTGTGTTCAATTGGCTTTTTTTTTTTTCCTATGCTCCTCTTTTTTGCTGGGTTTACCAGAACCTCACAAGCTCCCAGCATTCTTGTGTATTTTCCCCTCCAAAATATTTGTATTCAAATGACCTTTAAAAAAAAAAAACTTAGTGGGGGCGGGTATTTGTTTTATTTTTATGTTGTTGTTGAGACAAGGTCTCACGGTGTAACCCAGGCTGGCCTGGAACTTGCTGTAGATCAGACTAAACTCCCTCACAGAGTTCTGCCTCCCTCTGCCTCCATGCCCTGGGATTAAAAGCATGCACCACAATGGCCTCACACTTAGTTGTGATCAGTTCTGTAAGAAATGTATCCCACTTTCGACTTGTTATGAAATATGCATTTCCCCATTCCATGATAAATTATTTACAGGTCGGATTTTAAATGACTGTGCAATAATTATGGCACGGGAGATATCTTCTTTACTTAATGGTTCCCAGTTTAGTGCATCTAGCGTTTTCCAGCTTCAGAGAGTTCACAACGAGCAATGGAGTATCCATACTGAGCAATTTCATACTAAAATTCCTTTTGAATTTATCTCCTACAGCTAGATTCCCCAACAGAAATTCTCTTACAATGTTGGAACATATTTAAAGTGTTTGTTACATATTAAACATTTGCCTTTCAACAGGTTCAGCTTATATATAATTACGATCCTTTCCAGACTGGATGTTTTCAGATAAGAAGCATAGTATATATCCATATGCGTATGTCTTGATTTCTAGAGAGATTAGCTATTTCCCATATACTGGCTAATGTACTCCACAAATTGCTTTTTCATATAATTTGTAAATCGTAATTGCTACCAAAAGTATAAATGATATCTGTGAAAAAATTTGGAGGGAGGGAGAAAAGTCTGAGAACAAAATAATAACAAGAAAAACAGATCTTGCAAGTTCGTGGGACAAAACAGGTGCCATGTCAGATGCCCGAGGGCTTCTGATTGGATGTAGACTGGAGGTACTTGGAGGGAGGAGTCAAGATATATGATTGCCCCAGGTTGGACCTGATGGGAAATATGGTATCCTTGTGGTTCTGTCCTTTTTATTTAAGCCTCTGCAAAAAGGGACTTGTGGCCATTTCCTGGGGACCCTGGAGTGGACATGGCCAGAGTCCATTATTCTGGCTACTGTTTAATTAAAGCTTGCTTCAAACTTGTGAAACGAATTTTTTTTTTCTCATAAATCTCAGGATTCAAAGAAGAAGGGACTGGAGAGATGACACGATACTTAAGAGCACTTGTTCTTGTAGAGGATCCAAGTTCAATTCCCAGCACCCACAGGCAACTTACAACCGTCTGTAACTCCAGTGCCAGAGAATCTGCTGTGGCCCCATGAGGACAGCACATATGTGCAGCATAGACATACATGCAGTTTTAAAAAAAACACCTATACCTATAAAATAAAAATAAATAGATCTTCCCACACTCAGCATGGCTCTAAAGACTTATATCTGACTGAAGCATCGAAGAAATGGAGAAAAGAGACAGACATATGGATGCAGAGACAGAGAGCTGGGTTTGGGTGGGCTTAGCTCTGAATGGAGCATGGTTATTATAGAGAGTGGAACAGAAAGACAGGTTTATTGCATATAGTTGTACAAAAGGTGGGGTCACTGCATACAGACAGACTAGGAGTGGGGTTATTACATGCAGATAAACAAAGAGGCCAGTTTACTGGATCAAGAGGGCAGGGTTAGCTAATCTCAGTAGGGTCAGTCTCTGTAGGGAAGCAGTTTTTATGTTGTATATCTAGAGGAGAAGCTATAGTGATATTTTCTGAACACTCTCACTACGTACACATGGACCAGAGGAAGGCTTTGCCAATTCCCTTTGGCCCTCACCCCCGAACACCCCGAGGGGCTTGAGGGAGGTTTTGCCATTCCTTCATGGGTCTGATGCTCTGAGGCCTTGGGATGCCCATGTCTGTGCCAACAGCACACATTCCCTCAGGATTCCCCTCACACAGACCTCCTTTCTCTCTACAAAATCTTTTTAAATTTAAAGAAAGAAGGAAAGAAGGCTCAGTGGTTAAACACCTGCCCCAGAAGCTACAGGGAAATGGAGGGCCGGGGAGACAGGAAGTCTCCAGAAGCTGGGGGGGCCAGTGGGCCAGGCTTATACAGCAGCGATGAGACCTGGCCTCAGACAAGACAGAAAGGCAAGAACCACTGTCGCGTCCGCCTCGACCAGCAAGTAAGACACTACACGGTCGGATCCTGCTCGAACAGCAGAAACGAGCTGCTTATATATCCACCCTAGGCAGGCTAGGTGGCGTGTTCTCTCAGGATAGGTTAGGCTGCCAATACCTCATTAGCATAACCCGCTCAGGAAGGGCTCAAGGCCGACGCATGCGCAATGGGCTTGTTTACTCAGGAAGCTGAGCTGACCTTGGAAAACCGGCGCCATCTTAGAATGGCGTCTAGAAGTAAAAGGTACTCCATCCTGGCCAATCACGGGTCCACGCATGGTCCGAGCCCATAGGTCCAGAGCGGTCAGATGTAACCTCACATCACTGTCAGCACAGCCCCACACCATACAAGGAGTTGTAACTGGCAAGGACAAGCCAAGGCTCACGTCTGCCTTAGGGGCGTGGCTAAACGGCTCTCCACAGTACCTTGGGGGCGTGGCTAAACGGCTCTCCACAAACCACCACATGGAGGTTGTCATCCTCCGCAAGGTGGCCTCAGTGTGGCCTCGGTGGCCTCAACAAGTGTGGTGTGGCCAGTGAACACCCACACACTGATTATAAAAGGAAGAAAAATTCACGTGCTTTTATCTTTTAAATCTAATTTTGCTATTTCCGCACATTTAACCAGCTAGTTACTTTGTGGTACTGTAATAGAATCTGGGGCCCGACACATGCTAAGCAAGTGCACACCCAGATAAATTATAAATATCTCTAACAGTTGGGTTCAATCCTCCACCATAAACAGAGGTGACACACACCTACCTATAGTCCCAGTACCTGGGGAAGCAGAGGCAGGAGGATCTCAAGTTCAATATCGTCCTTAGTTTGCATGTCGTGTTGCTACAGCAAGACATCTGACGGAAGCAACTCGAGGAAGGAAAGGTTTATTTTGGCTCACAGCTCGGGGGTCTTTCATGGTGGCAGAGGCTTGAGGCGGCCGCTAACATTGGACTCACAGTCCAGAAGCAGAGAGCAATGCTTCCTGGAGCTTGCCTCTCTTCCCGCTTCTTAGTCAGTCCACGACCCCAGTCCGTGGACTGATGCTTCTCACACCCCGACCTTCCCACCACAGTCTAATCTATATAGATTGGCTCTGAGATCTGTTTGCATGGTGATTCCAAATCCCATCAAGTTGACAAGATTAGGCATCTTAGCCACGTACCAAGTTCTGAGCTAGCCTGGCTGCAGGAGACTATTTCAAAAACAAAAGCAAATTCTTAAGGTGTTCTTTATGTTTCAGCTTGATTAAAAAAAAAAAAAAAAAAAAGTCTACTAAAAAGTATCATGTGGGTTACAGAATGAGAACGAGGCCCAAATGTCTAAAGAAAGAACCTATAAACAACAGAGCCGTTCAGTAAGCTTCTGGTATGGATTTCCGTTCCGTTCTCACTGAAAACTGTCAAAACCCCAAACCCGGGAGACAGCTAACGGAGCTCTCCTCCTGCTCAGCGTGGATCCCATGCTGCGATCCTGTTCTGAGCTTCCTGGTTTCTGGGTTTGTGCTGTACCGTACAAGCATTTCAAGCCGCCTTTGACAGATGCAGAAGCGGTTCCTATTACGAGCCAAACAGGCTCTCAAAGACCTGAGAGTTACTCAAGATCATATAGGTGATAAGGAACAGATCCCTTTCCATTTCGAACCCCTCAGCTTTCCTTATCTGGAGCCTTTTCCTGAAGCTAGACACCGAAAAGCATAGTGAAAGGAAGAACTTGATTCAAAAGCAACCATGGAGGTCAGGGACGCCTCAGAAGACGGCATGGACCGCCAGCAACATGAAAGCATTCGTTTCCTAGGCTGGGTCTCTACTTTTAGATTTTTAAAAGAATGTCTACTTACCCACAACCTGGTTCTTCCAGGATGCTCTCACACCTGAGAAGGGGTGAGCATGCAGGCTTCCCAATCCGTCTGTCTGAATTTTAACAGCCAACACACAAAGCACTCACTGCCATTGTCTGTATCTGTCTAGTTCATGACAGCCCACCCACTTCCATCCTCCCTTAGTAACAAGAAAACTAAGGACACACTGATTAGAAAGACATGACACTTTTCAACCTTTTAAAAATGTGATCCCCAGCTATAGACATAAACCAAATTTAAAAACCGTGATGCTTTGGTGAAATATAAAACAGTCAGGGGCGCCAGGTGGCAGTGGTATGCTCCTTTAATAACAGCACTCAGGAAGGAGGCAGAGGCAGAAGGATCTCTGTGAGTTTAAAACCAGCCTGGTCTATAGAGAGAGTTTCGGGACAGCCAGGGCTACACAGAGAAACCCTGTCTTGAAACACACTCACACACCTGCAAAAAAAAAAGTTAAGGGAGATAAATCGTATTTTACATTCAAAAGACAAAATTAAGTAACTTTAGACACACAGTTTTTAACACCACCAAGTGAAATTGTGTGTGTGTGTGTGTGTGTGTGTGTGTGTGTGGTGTGTGTGTTTCCAAAATAGATTCCTTTGTATCCAGAAGCAGTCCTAGAAAAACTAAGCGCCTATCGCAGAAGACTCACAGGGATGCTGGCAGACAATCCAGCTGTTCTTTGTGCTTTTTAAGAACCACTGAGCCAGTCCCTGACAGCTTGAGCCCTTGGCTTTGGATGCCTTGTGACTTATTGAGAATTAATATGTGTATTAAATGATATTTTATATTATCAACCTACTTTCATTTTTAAAAGGGCACATATTCTGCATATTTTTCTCTTTAAAAAAAAAATCAATCTTTCCTGGGGAAGATTATGCCAGAATCCTAGGGGAAATCAATAGGACTGGAATGGTTTTGTGAACAGTGCCCTTAAGAAATAAGACGGGGGAGGGAGGGGAGAACAATCACTCATATCTTCCTCTTCCCAAATACAAGAGGAAAACTTAGCTAAATGGTGGTCTTGTGGAGGGTCCCAGGAACCTGGGTCAGCAATGCAGGAAGACGAAAATCAAAGATTATCACAAATGTGGAGAAAGGCGGAGATCTAGAAAAATGTTCCCAGTTGATAACAACCCAAAGGCAAGAAGTTGAGACGTGAGGAAACAGACAGGGAGGAAAGAGCAAAAAGCAGAGCTGATGGGAGATGAAAGGAACAAAGGAGTGGGTGGAAGACAGACAGGGAAATAGACACAATAGCAAGTTTCTAAGATAATCTATTCCCTTATGATTACAGTAATTACACACTCACACACACACACTTCTGACATAAATACACTTCTGATACACATTTCTGACACACACACACTTCTGAATAACAGGCAATGTGCTTATTTGCATATGGAAGCATGTGACCTGTTGCTGGAGTGATGCGTTATTCAGGTGTTTTTATTTCCAAACCTGCACAAACGAGAACCACCAACAGCCTAAGTATGCGGCTTGATGTATGACATGGCTCCACGTATTCTGACGGCTTTTTCTTTTGATGGTATGTATTTGTTTGTTTGGTTGGTTGGTAGTTGGTTGGTTGTTTTTTGGTGCACACTAGCATCCTAGATTCCTTTAAACTATCCCAGAAAACTTGAGTTTCAAGTTAGTCTTAGGACTTCCTAGAAAATGAACAGTGTGGAGAGGGGAGAAGACGGAAATAAGTGGGGCATGGATGGCTGTGTGAGGGGCCGATTTACTAAGTCACCTCAGGGACAGTATCGCCATGCACCTCACCTGCAGTGCCCCACGCTCACCTGCTGTGTCCCTGAATCCCTTGCTGTTTCCTGTTTCTCTGTTACTAATACACATTCCAGCAGCCTGTGGTCTCTCCTTGCCCAACAATGAACTCTTTGTGTACCCATCTCCTCTAGACAGAGAATTCTTCGAAATCGGGGGTGGGGGGGGACTCTCACCCTTCTGAATACGTGGAGCTCCTAGTGTCTGACTCGAAGCTCTTACCCAGAATCTTTTTGCTGATTTTGTGAGGTGAGGTGTTGAATTAGTAGGTGAGATAGAGTCAGATACTTAACCCCCCTTTTAACCTTATGAAATATCTTACCTAATAAGTCATATCGACTTATAAAAGTTTCTTAAAGGCCATAAAGCAAAGAAGAATACATTGTTTTGTGCCCTCATATCTTTTTCACCCACTGGAAACTGATAATGAAAGTTTATATAATCTGATTATTTAATATTTATCATTAAGCCCTTAGAATTGGCCATAAACCGGAGGATGGCACATGAATTGAATGATCAGAGGAACATACTGGTGGTGCTTTGTACAAGTGAGCAACTAGTTATCTTAAGGGTGAATTCACCCTAAAGTAGAGGCTCTTAACTTAGGGTTTATAGATCCTTAGCAGGTCCAAGGATGAACTCTGGCGGTGGGGGTGGGGCGCGTCAATGAACACAAGGAGGTATGTGACTACATACATGAAAGAGACGTACCTATAACCGTCATTAGATCCTCAAGGAGTACCAGAATGGACCCGTGTGAGCCACATAGCATGTGCAGCACACAGATCACAGTGTACTGTTGAATGACGCAACAGGCTGCCGCCACCCCCTTCCCTTTTCCTACATGAAAAGCTCTTTTTCCTTTATTAGACAATTTCTTGAAATTGCTTCTAGAATCTGAAAAGGGTCCTGTTCTTTTTTCCCATTGGTCCCTGCTTTTCCTCCTAGTGCTTAGATCATCTTCGTATTTATGTTAAGATAAAAAACTAGACTGACCGTTGCTCTCTCCCTTGTAGACTTGAGAGTCTGCATCTACTAATAAGTCTTGGACCTCGATGGCATGCATCACCCCACCTGAACAACTGAGGCTTAACATTTGTTTTAGCCAGGCCCTTTGTAGAAAGGAAAGAGTTTTAGAACCATGGAACTTTGTACTTAAAATCGAATGACCTGATTATTTTAACGTTTAGATTCTGAGATGTATTTTCTCACCACCCCTTGTGCTAGAGAGCCAGTGATAGCAAAAGAAAGAAGATAATTGCAACTCAGATAGCATCTGTGAGAAGTAAGCAAGAAACCTTTTAGACTCTTAGGAGGCCAGATCTAATCTCTCTGTCTAGACTTAATAAAGATCCATAATTATAGAATTCATGTAAGCTCACTGTGATAGGAGATACGGTTTGTTCTTATTTGTTACCTTTCAAAAACTGGAAAACAGAAATAGGTATTTGTGCGAAGAAGGAGGAGGAGGAGGAGGAGGAGGAGGAGGAGGAAATGGAGGAAGAGGAGGAGAGTCCTCATGGTGTGTAATGAGATCTTCTTGTCGAGGTCGTTTGCATACCTGGCCATGGACTGTGTCCAGCCTCAGACCACACACACACACACACACACACACACACACACACACACACACGGGGGTGGGGGGATGGAGACAGAGAGGAGAGGGAGAGGGAGAGGGGAGAGGGAGAGGGAGAGGGAGAGGGGAGAGGGAGAGGGAGAGGGAGAGGAGAGGGAGAGAGGGGAGAGGGAGAGGGAGACGGAGAGAGGGAGAGGGAGAGGGAGACGGAGACGGAGAGGGAGACGGAGACGGAGAGGGGAGAGGGAGAGAGACCCAAAGTCAATAATTATTATTGAGTGTTAAAATATAGAGTTTCTTGTCCTTCCTTTTTTTTTTTTTTTTTATACTGTGTTGACTTTCACAAAATACTACACTTTATCAAAACAGTAGTAGCATTTTTTTTTTTTCAAGAATTGGAGCAGGTATTTGGAAAACCATAAAGAAGGCAAGGCCACTATCGGGAATCAAATGTAACCTCAAAGCTATGAACCTTGCATTGGCATCGTGGAGAGAACTCAGCTCTCCAGATACCTCGAGGCTGTGGCAGGCAGCGTGGGAGACTTCTAAGGCTCCCCGCAGTGCAACATGGGCTCTGGTCCTAGTTGTGACATGTTCAAAGGGAAGTCGCACCTGGCCCTGGAAGCTCCGAACTCCATTTAGCTTTTGTGAACTGGCTCATGTGTGAAGACACAGAGCGTGCCTAAGCGTGAAGACACACATAGAAGAGTTTGAGATAATTGTATATTATTTGTCGGCCTGGTATGCCATACAACCAGTTCCGGGAAGCGCTCCCTCGTTCTTCTGAAGCAGACCAGAATTATCTTTCCTCCTGGGTGGACAGAGACCTGCTCTCAAGTCCAAATGTGAAGCGATTCATTAAGAAACTCACGCTGTTGTCAGAACAACCGTGTACAGTATGCATCCCTCCATGAGTGACCGCAGCTGTGGCTCTTCTCAATAATTCGTAGAGTCCCACCCCATCCCACCCCACCCCCATGTGCTGTCACAGTAATCCAAAAGGCTACGTGTTTTCTAAGTCAGCTGCCACCACCAAAAGTACACAGGCCAGATTATAGAAACTGAATGAGAAGCAAGTTTTCCTTTTGTCAAGTGGAAGAAGGACCGTTTTGAAAGGAGAGAAAGCAAACTGGTTCTAAAAGAGAACACAGGTGAAGAAGCTGTGTCCGAAACCCCACTTACAATAAGCCGGTCCTCACACACCCTTAGCAGACCGACGCATCAATATGTATGCACTGTGGGTCATAGCATCAATCCAGGAATATCGGATGAGTGGATAGAGTGTGCTATGTCTACACACAATGGAGTTTAATCCAGCCACAGGGAAGGAAAGAAATCACATCGTTTACAGGACAAGAAATAGAGTTGGAGATAGCCATGTGAGTGAAATGTTCCAGACCAAGAAAGATAAGTGCCATGTGACTCTGTGTATGCGTGAGTGGGTGCGTGCATGTAGTGTGCATGGGCACACATGTGGACACTAAAGATGACATAAAATAGAAGGGGGACTACCTGAGAGGAGGAGGGGGACAAGAGACGGCAATGGAGAGGGAATCTCGTCAAAGTCTGTGGCATGCTTACACACACACACACAAAAATAACATTATGAAACTCTTTGCTTTCTACAGTGCACACCAATAAAGACTTTTTTTTTTTTTTTTAAAGAAACATCTACCCAGAAGTAAGAGAACACCAGTTTGAAGGGCATTGTTGTAACCCCATCCCCACCCCCATTAACTAGTATGGAAATTGAGGCCCTGTTAGTGGCCTGGTCCAGACAAGGACCTAGGTCTTCCCACAAGCAAACCAGTGAGTGTCAACTCTACCAAACTGCTTTCTTTGTTGTGATCTTGGATGAATTTCACGTATGCTCGTTTCTATTTATAAAGCAAGAAGAGTCAAGTGGGCAGTGCTTTTCTTGGTTCCTCCACATACACTCTCCTGCCTGCTCTGCACACAGTAGGCCCTGAAGTAGACATGTTTAAACCAACGTCTCATTTGTGATCGGTCAATGGAAGGCCCTAGCAAGAACTTGGAAGATCTAAGGCAGTGGTTTTCAATCCTTTCACGGGGGGGGTAAGACCTCCAGGAAACACAGGTGTTTACATTATGATTCGTGAGGTGCAAATTTACAGCTATGGAGTAGCAATGACTATAATCGTATGGTTAGGATCACCACAGTATGAGGAACTGTATTAGAGATTCAGAGCATTAGGTCTGGTAAAGCAGAGAAAAATTGGCGAATTTATTCAACTGGCTCCCTGTCTGGTTGCTATGGGTGGATGTATCCTGTCCCTGACGCCTCAGACCCTGCCTGACACTCATTTGCCTTCCCCAGGTTCAGGTCATTTCCTCTTCAGCTGGAAAGGTATTTCCAGATAACCTCACCCCGCTTCACTGTAGACCACAATTGCAAACTGAAATAAACCCTTTGTATTAGGACATTTTAAGGTAGAACTGTTACAAAAAAAATAGCACATAGTTCACAGAGATTCTTCACCTGATTTCACATACTGCTAATATCTTACCAACTGGTACTATGATCAAAAGCAGGAAGCTAGTTTTGATGGTATGCTGTTTGTCTGTCTGTTTGACAGCGCTGGGGATAGAACCCAGGCTCTCCCACATGCTAGGCCTATGCTCTGCCGGTAAGCTTCACCCCTGTATTGGCCAGTTATGTGTGTCAACTTGACACAGGCTGGAGTTATCACAGAGAAAGGAGCCTCCCTTGAGGAAATGCCTCCATGAGATCCAGCTCTAAGGCATTTTCTCAATTAGTAATCAAGGGTGGGAGGGCCCATTGTGGGTGGTGCCATCTCTGGGCTGGCAGTCCTGGGTTCTATAAGAAAGCAAGCTGAAGCAAGCCAGTAAGCGGCACCCCTCCATGGCCTCTGCATCAGCTCCTGCTTCCTGACCTGCTTGAGTTCCGGTCCTGACTTCCTTTGGTGATGAACAGTAATGTGGAAGTGTAAGCTGAATTAACCCTTTCCTCCCCAACTTGCTTCTTGGTCATGATGTTTGTGCAGGAATAGAAACCCTGACAAAGACAACCCCCAACCCTGATCAACTCTGTTAATTAACCTGCAAATGTTATTAATTCTATCACTTGTCTCTTAAGTGCCCTAGCTAGACCAAGATCCAGTTTTCTTATTCTTTCCTCTCCATCTGTCTTCAACATCCCATGGACTTTCTTTATTTGACTCTTAAAAGGTACTGACCAACATTCTGTCAACTCTGGAATGTGTATTTTGACAATATTACCTAATGTTCAATGAATTAAAAAAAAAAAAAAAAACTATGCACAAGGCCTATACTCTAGCTAGTTAGTTCTTCCCAGAGGTTATCGATTCTGTAACCGCTTTATGCACTTCCCAGGACGGAGCAAGTAAATCCTTTGGAGAAAATGGTGATTCCAAGAAAAGCAGAAACTTAGCCTGAACATTTTTGTTGTTGTTGTGGTTGCCAGAAAATAAAGTGTCTAAGAGTCTGTCGCCATAGCAGAAGGTCAGACTGGGTACTTGATAAAGAAAGAGGTCTAGTAGGAGTGTGTGAAGCTCAAGGGCATGGGGCTGGCACTTGGCAAGGGCCTATGTGCCATGCATGGCACTGCGTGGCAGCAGGACAAGCCAACTCACTCAAGGTAGGAAGCCTAAGGAGCCAGGCTTGATTTTCTAATGCCTCTCTTTCATAGCTATACTAAGCCACTCAGAAGGGCTCTGCCACCCAACACTCTGACAGTGAGGGCTAAGTTGGCAGCTTGTAATGTTGGGAGATATGAAAAACCATACAGTAAGGACATAGGGAACAAAAACATCTACTCATGTATTTAACCTTACGTCATTAGACTCAGCTTAATACAATGTCTATTTAGCAGAATTATAGTAATAAGTTCTCCTCTAGGACTGATGTATGATCTGTCTCACCATAGGTTCTTTGCCTGATAATGGTATCGGGCCTGGGTTTTATCTTGTGAAGTGAAACTTAAATCCAATCAAAAAAGTGGCTGGTTCACGCTGCTACTGCACTGGTAGGCATGTCTTGCCAGCCCAGTCACTTTCCTAGGTCACAATGCTCACAGCAGGTTATAACTGGTGGTTACTTTTCTTGTCTGGTAGTATATACATAGTATCTTCTAACTTTATAGAAGCTAGCCAATGGGAATGAGGCGTCCAGGTGAGTACCAGTCTGATTTCTTACCCTCAAGTTCTTGACGGTAACCAAAGCAAGGACAATAGCCTATAATGGCTTAGGGTCTATGGAACCTCACTGTTCATCCGGCCATAGGGTGATTTTAACTTTCTGTGGGACCACCAATACATTCTCTACAATGATTATACCAACATTTTCAGTTCTTGCTAGCAAGATATAAGGATTTTAATTTCTAATTATCCTCACCTGTACCTGTCTGGCCAGTATGAAGTAAAAAAAGGAAAAAAAAAAAACAGTCTTCTGAGGGGGTAGTGAGTCTGATTATAGGAAAGATGGAAAAAAGACACAAGAGACAGATATGGAAGGGCTTCAGGTCATTATCACGCCAGCAGCGAGTGTATTTCTCATAGCCTTTTTATACTGCAGTACCGTGGGGAAGCAAAGCCACAAGCTAACAAACCATTTTGCTGATACGTACACATAAGACATTTGCTCTCACCCAAAAAAAACCTTCCCTGTTCCTTCCACCAAGAAATCTTCAGACCCCCGCCTTGAGCCTCAGGTGCACCTTCTCTTAACATTCCATGCCTCAGCGGGCCAGGAAACCTGCCGACAGACCCTGACCTGCCGAGACTCTTACTTCTGTTTGTTGATCTCCTCACCCCTGGGAGTGGACTAAAGTTTGGGAATTGTCCATTGGTCATGAACAAGATTTCAAACGATGTTTTCCTTCTTGCACACAAATATTCTAGCCTTGAGATTTGTAGGCTAGTGGGTAGACTACTTCACCTAGGAGCTGCCGAGCTCCTTGTTGGCTTGCAGTAAGGCTGAAGGACTCTACTAGGTACCTGAGCTGCTAAGAATGCACCAGGGCAAAGGTAAAAGGAACACGTACCAGCTCCAACAGGTGACAGGCCCAGCTCACCCTGTGTTTTATAGTTTTCAACATATTGAACATTTTTCAGTGATCAGCTTGAAGAGAAGAGTAGAATGTGGCCCAAAGTTTAAGGGGATAGACACAATTTGGTGACAGAAATGCCACACCTTTCATTGCATTTTGGTGCCTATTAGATATCGGTGAGGAGGAGTGAGTGTGTGTGTGTGCATGTGTGTGTTTGTGCTTGTGTGTGTGTGAGTGTGTGAATATGTATGTTGTATGTGTTTGTGCTTGTGAGTGTGTGAGTGTGTGTGCCTGAGTATGTATGTGTAAAAAATTCTTTTGCTTTGTATGCATGAGGATTTTGCCTGTATGTGCATGCAGTACCCATAGAGGCCAGAAGAGGGCATCAGATCCAGCGCTGGGAACCAGCCTCAGGTTCTCTGCAAGAGCAGTAAGTGCCTTCCTTCTCTCTCTAGATCCCACAGTAAGAGGGTTTTTGTTATTATTGGTGGTGATGATGATTTAGTTTAGGTGGGTTTTTTTGTTTGTTTGTTTGTTTTGTTTTTAGCAAAAAAGAGCTTTGGGGCTGGAAAGATGGCTCAGCCAGTTGAAGGCAAGGCTCACAAAACAGCTTTCAAGTTTCTGTGAAGTAACCTAGGTAACTATTAGAGATGTCCCACATCCACTGAGTTATCTTCAGCAGAGCTGGGACACAAACAACGTAAGGTGCAGCTGTGTGACCCCCCAAACCCAGTGATTTTTAAAACACATCTGAAAGCAACCGTCAAGTTTTTCCTTTGACAGGCTGTCTACCATCTGAGTTGATTCTGGGGGGCTTCTCTGGGGCGTTTCTGAGGCTTTTCCTCAGTGACAGTCTCCCCTAGCCTGTGTGTCATATATGTGGCCACCTCACACCTCTCTAGTTCTAGTGTGATCCAACCATAGCAGGTTCTTAATCTGTAAGCATTCTGCCCTTGTGGCTAGTCTGATGTTTTGTGACAAGACTGCTAAGACTACACATTTAACTAGTAACAGGTTAAATTCCCAAATCGGTTTGCCTTTTGGCCCCTGAGAGGACCCTTACCCATCTCATTCCTAGGCATACTTTAGAAGGATTTCTGGAAATGAAATTGCCAAGGGTAAAATAGAAATCTACATGTAATTTCATTACGTATTAATAAAGTTAGCCAGGAACATTCCTGATTCTCCTAAACAATCTAATGGTCTTTCCTCCGTAGCTCGTGAGGCAGGTGTGTGGGGAAGAGCAGGGGTCTGAATACATCTCAAAGGTGGCACCAACAAGAGTTGATGAAAGTCTGGGCTGTAATGTAAAGGGAACACCGAAGAAAGCCCCTCATGTTTGGGCCCTTTTGCAAGGAAGGACTGCTCATCCGCTGCAATGTACAGTAGCAGGTAGAACATTCGTTAGGGAAAAGGTGGAACACACAATTTGAAGCACAGTCACAGGAGAATCAAACTTGAGTTGAATTTGTCGTTATTTTTTCCTATTGCTGTGATAAGACACTGTGACCAAGGCAACTTATTTTTTAAAAGCATTTATTGGGGGCTTAGAGTTTCAGAGGATTAGAGTCTATGATTATCATGGTGGGGGAGCATGGCCCTAGAACAGTAGCCCTGGAACTGATCTGTAAGCACCAAGTGGGGGAGGGGAAGAGGGGAGGGGAGGGGGAGGGGAAGAGGGGAGAAGGAGAGAGTCTGGGAATGGCAAAGAAGCTTGCCTACATTTCCTCCAGCAAGGCCACACTAACCCTTCCCAAACAGTTCCAACTGAGACCAAGTAGCCAAACGTGAGCCTCGGGGGCCATTCCCATTCAATCCTCCGCAGAGCTGAGCTGACAGTAACAACCTGGAAGACGTGATGGTTCACTGTTTAAGCTTCAGGGGATTTAGAACCACTGTAAAAATAAATCTGTGGCCCCATTTGAGAGGCAGTTTCTAAGTTATTGAGGCCAGAGGACCTACTCCAAGTGTGGATCGTGAGGTTCCGTGGGCCCGGGTCCTAGACAGCATAAACTGAGGACCAGGATTCATGATTCACTACTTCCTTGACTGTGGGTGAAACTGACCAGTTGCTTCTGCCCTGCTGGCATAGTTTCCCTGCCGTGATGGACTGTATCTGTGGAACTGTGAGCAAATAAACCCTTCCTTCCTTAGGAGTCGTGTCATAGCAACAAGACAAAAAATCCAGAACTGAGCACCGGAAGTGGACACAAAGTCCCGTTCCTGGTGGAGAAGCCATTTCCCACTGATACTGCTGGGACGGGAAGTGACAGTTTATCAAGCATGCTCCAAGTCAGACCCCAAGATAGGAAATAGTTCGCTAACACAAAATGGATTCCATGTTTTTGAGTGTGCTTTTGTTTCGTTTTGACTTCAAGGGTTTTTGTTTTGTTTTGTTTTGTTGTTGTTGTTTGTTTTGTTTTTGCTTTGAGTTTTCTGAAATAGAAAAAGAACACAAAGTTGGATTCAGGGAGAATCTAGAAGAAGTTGCAGGGAGGAAAAAATTTTTTTGTTTTTCGAGACAGGGTTTCTCTGTGTAACCCTGGCTGTATTAGAACTTACTCTGTAGACAAGGCTGACCTCGAACTCAGAAATCCACCTGCCTCTGCCTCCCAAGTGCTGGGAATAAAGGCGTGCACCACCACTACCAGCAAGAAAAAAAGAATTTAATCAAAATATATTGTATGGGGGAAAAAGGCTGTACTGGCTGGTTTGTGTATCAACTTGACACAAGCTGGAGTTATCACAGAGAAAGGAGCCTCCCTTGAGGAAATGCTTCCATGAGATCCAGCTGTCAGGCATCTTCTCAATTAGTGATCAAGGGGGGAGGGCCCAGCCCATTGTGGGTGGTGCTATCCCTGGGCTGGTAGTCCTGGCTTCTATAAGAAAGCAAGCTGAGCAAGCCAGGGGAAGCAAGCCAGTAAGTAACATCCCTCCATGGCCTCTGCATCAGCTCCTGCTTCCTGACCTGCTTGAGTTCCAGTCCTGACTTCCTTTGGTGATGAACAGCAATGTGGAAGTGTAAGCTGAATAAACCCTTTCCTTCCCAACTTGATTCTTGGTCATGATGTTTGTGCAGGAATAAAAACCCTGACTGAAACAAATTGGTACCAGCATAGTGGGGTATTCCTGTGACAACCTGACCATGTTTTGGGGAGGACTGTGGAAGGACTTTGGAACTTTAGGCTAAAAGAGCCACTGAGTGTTAAGAGCTCTGTGGATTGTTCTGTAGGAGCAAAAGATAATGTTGAGAACAGTGCAGAAGATGGAGGCCTGGCTTGTGAAATTTCAGAGGGAAGATTAAAGACTCTTATCAGGGCTGTTGCTGTTTTGATTGTGAAGATTCTGTGGTTTTGGTTAGATGGGGCTGAAGAATCAGCTGTGATTAACAAGATACCAGAACTACTAAAGTGAAACCTTTGTATTACTGGGACTATTGATGCCGGTTAGCTGGAACTAAGAAATTAGTGGTGATTAGGAAGAGACCAGCATCACTGAGGTGAAATCTTCTGGGAAGTATTTTTTTGTGGATTTTTTTTTTTTTTTTTTTCTGAGAGCCAAAGAGGTTATTTTCCAGAGATAGCTAAGGTTGTACCTTCTGCCTGGGCTGGACTTGGCAGTGTGTATGAGTCACCCAGGTGGTACTGGTTTTGAAGGCATGAAGGGGTCATGGAGAGCAGCTGAGGCTTGGCACTGTGAGAGGCCATGGAAGGCCATTGGTGAAGGTGCAGCCTCAGTTGCAGTTGATGGCCCAGGACTTAAAGGTCATACAAAGTTGTTGAGGCTTGGCACCATGAAGAGAGCCTATGAGAGGCTATTGGTGAAGCCTAGTTGCAGTGGAAGACAGCAGTGTTTTGGAGATGCCAGTACCATGACATGACCAACAAGAACAGCAGCAGCAGTGGAGTACAGGCAGCTGGAGCCTAGAAGACAAGGTTCTACAAAGGGCAGAACTGGAGAAGTGACCCAAGCCCTTGGAGGAGCCAGAAGATTGTGAGTTGGATCCCAGACACTGTACAGTTAGAGTTTGATTTTGCTTTTGTTTGTGACTGTGCCCTCATGAAGGAAGAATATATTTTAGTGGAGCCCACAGTTAAGAGACTTTGAATTGTAAAAGAGATTGGATATATTAAAGGGATTGAAATTTTAATATGTAAAAATTTGCAAAGACTGCGGGACTTTCAAAGTTATTTAGATCTTGAGGATGAATAAGAAAGTAAGGGTTGAGGCTTAATAGTGATGTGTTTGTGTGTCAAGTTGACACAAGCTGGAGTTATCACAGAGAAAGGAGCCTCCCTTGAGGAAATGCCTCCATGAGATCCACCTGTAAGGCATTTTCTCAATTAGTGATCAAGCGGGGAGGGCCCATTGTGGGTGGTGCCATCCCTGGGCTGGCAGTCTTGGGTTCTATAAGAAAGCAAGCTGAGCAAGGCAGGAGAAGCAGTCCAGTAAGTAACATCCCTCCATGGCCTCTGCATCAGCTCCTGCTTCCTGACCTGCTTGAGTTCCGTCCTGACTTCCTTTGGTGATGAACAGCAATGTGGAAGTGTAAGCTGAATTAACCCTTTCCTCCCCAACTTGCTTCTTGCTCATGATGTTTTGTGCAGGAATAGAAACTCTTTCTAAGACAAAGGCAATAAATTTTTTTTAAATATAGAAAAAATAAGAATGTTGCCTTCAAAATAGTGTTTATATGAAGCAAAACCCCCAATTTTTCTCTTTCACTCCCTTCGTCCAAACCCAGGACACTCCTCAGCAGATTCAGTCAGGTTCAGAAGCTATTATATGTTATAAAACTGAAAAGGATGTCTGAAAACTGTTCAGTCAACCAAATTGGGGAACCAGAATCAATGGGCGTTTCCCATTTCCACCTGAATTCCATCCACCATCTTTGAAACGGGGTCAAATATAGCCCAAGACACATGTAGCACAGACTAGCCTTGAACTCACTATGTGACAGAGACAAGTGGCCTTGGACCCTTGATCCTCAGGCTTCCAAACTACGTGTGTGTGCCACCACACCTGGCTTATCCCTCTATGTAAGGGTAAAATTTCTCTATATCTTCCTTTACCCGTGCAATAATATGATTTGCAAACACGGGTTGTCAAGTAACAGAATTTCATGGCCTCTTGGAATAAGCAACATATTTGAATTTACATGATTTTGGTGAAATTGTACAGATTTCAATTCTTTTTTTTTTCCCCTCTGGCAGTCTGGACTGTGAGCAGAGCGGTGTCATCCACTTTGGAAACGTCATTGATTGTTGAGTGCAGAGGATACTCTCAGCACTGTCTTCATAATTCTCTAGACTCAGAGCTTTCATTTCTAAAATAGAACGAAGTTTCCACGGCATCCATTTCAAAAAAGATCACCTTCCGAACATAAACTAATGCACTTCCGTTTTGTTGAGTTGGCAATTTGTCTCAGCTGGGAAAGGACTAATGACTTCTCAAATATCCAGTCTCCTCTGGGCTTAAAGCTGACCCTTTTATCAAACGAACCGTGTTTCTAGTTCTCGGGGTTCACTACTGCTCCCCGAAATCAAAGAAAGCGTAATTTAAGGAGGTTTCCTGTGGCCTTTGGCTTGATATGGGGCGGAGTTCTCTGTCCAGTGACATGCATCAAACTTTGCACACCTGAAATCCATGTGACTTACCCAATCAGCTGCCTGGTTTAGAGCCATAGATGCCATCACAGAAGTCCAAGCTGGCTTATCCCACCAGAGATGGGATATGGTTTGGGTTCTCAGGACACTTACATCTAAGGCAGTCAGGAAAACGTTACCCATAGGGTAAGAATCATTGTGGGTGTCGCTCACAAATCAACTGAACTGAGTTATTCTGTTGTTGAGGAAATGATGTGTTAGCAGTGCCTGGGGAGACCACTCAGTCAGCAGAACGCTCGCCTTGGAGACTCAGAGTTCAATCCCAAGTCTCCACAAGAAAGCGTTCCCTGTGGTGTCTGAGAGGCAGAGACAGGCGGATTATCCCTGGGGCTCACTGATGGGCTAGCCTGGCCTACTGGGTGAGTTTTAGGCCACTGAAAGGTTCTATCTCAAAACAAAACAACGGACAGTATATAAAGTAATCCGTTTGAGTTTTTTAAGCTTTAGAGTTTTGTTTACGCTATG
The DNA here is from genome assembly GCA_021653895.1 of Mastomys natalensis. Taxonomy (NCBI): domain Eukaryota; kingdom Metazoa; phylum Chordata; class Mammalia; order Rodentia; family Muridae; genus Mastomys; species Mastomys natalensis. Next base: position 147,319 of record JAJTUV010001629.1, on the reverse strand, counting down.
TTATTTTATTTAAGCTTTGACCTTAGTCATGTCTCCTTCTATATCTAACAGCTTGTTCATGTAGGGATTGCTTACCACATCTTTTCTTAATGTTTTGTGACATAAAAGGAACACTGTGGGATACCTGATGGCCTTCACCTAGGCTTAAAAGTAAGACCAATCCACAATGCTTGTACCATCCCGCAAAGCATGCTGGTCTCCTGCGTCTCTGTTAAGACCACTGCAAAATAAGCTGTTGGGGCCACCACACATCCAGTCAGAGTGGGGAGGTATAGAGCCTGCAATGTTTCTCTTTCGTACACACAAGGATTTATAGAAACCCAAACTCCACAACGTTCACCAGCCCTGAAAAACTTTACGATATTGCGGGTCCATCCGACCACTTTCACCGCAGCTCAGATGTCAGGTGTGACATAACCGTGCTTACATTCTGCGTGTTCAGAAATCCCCGTGGTACTCACAGCGGTGGAAGCTGGAAGACGTGCGATAACCAAACAGTAACAAGATCCAGTATCTGTTAACGGAGTCCCAGGGGTGTGATCAGTTAGCACACAATTACTAAATGAATATTCATTATTTACAAGGCTCCAACCTGAAGTTAGCTACAAGAAGAGTGGGGGCAAAAAAAGTCACCAACACCTTACACTCTGTCAGGACTATACATGCACATAAATATACTCACATCATAGACACACAAGTGCACACACACACACACACACACACTTCACTTGCTGCTTCTAATGGAAGAACATTCTCAATTCCTTTCAGAAGAGCAGAATTCTTGTTTCCATTCCTGTCATTCCTGTCTGCCCCAGTGTACGGCTTCATAAGAATTTATTGTTCGGGCTGGAGAGATGGCTCAGCCATTAAAGGCTAGGCTCACAACCAAAAATATAATAATTTATTCTTCATTTTAGCAACAAAAAGACTGCCCTAATCCCCTCTTTGGCTACTGGAGTATGCTCAGACCTTTTCAGTAGAAAAAGGCCTTTTTCCTTGATCCCAGGCCAGAGTTGAAATGAATCTTAACTGGTCTTAAATGGCCCAGCATCCTCACGTCACCACCGACTTCTTGTTCAAAGGGGTACTTTGGGCGGCAGGTGGAGTTATAATTATAGATTAGAGAAAAGCAGCATCAGCAGCTGTCACTTGTGTTTGTCCCCAGCTATAACTGTCATCAGTGGGCAAACTGGCACAGACAGGCCTCTGCAAGTGGAAAAACATTTAACCCTGGGCTTGCTACACTGCACGCTGGATCGTCACAGCAGCCGGAGAAACAGGAGGAAAACCGCCTGGCCAGGCTTGAAGGGAGTGAGCCGGAGCACCTCTTCAGGGACAGCCAGACGTTTGAAGATTTTTCTTCCCTTGGGAGACTCCAAAGAAGTCGGTTAGTGCACACATCAACTTCTGCTCTTGAACATGACCTTGGTGCTCGGTGGGTATAGGGTGTCTGACAGAGCCTAAATAGAGGGTGAAGGGGTAAAGAAAAGAAAGGGGAATTAGTTAGGGACTGTTACTTGACATGAGCTGCCTGAAGAGCAGCTTATGGTATTGCTGTGTTCCTCTCCCACGTCCATTGAGTTCTCCTGAGGCAGAGAGACAAGGTGGGGATGGAAAAGCGAAGCCTGTTTTAGGGCAGGCACCTCACCCTTCCGTAGTGTCACCCACCAACTTAGCCAAAAGGCCCTGGCTTGTTTAATTAAAATCAGTAACCTTGGAAGATAAATCAGTGATTTGTTGTTGCTGCTGTGAATACAGCTGCCAGCTCTCACTTCCTTAGAGAAAATGGACAAATTAAAGTTGGATGTTTGCCCATCTAAATGAAACATTTTCTTATTTGTGATAGAATGTGTGATATAGATTGCTCTACAGGAAAAAAAAATATGCTCTAGGGTTTTTGGTTTGGGGGGGAGGGCGTTATGTGTATCATAATTTTGACCTAAAAACTATGTTTTCAGTCTAAGTCTAAGCTCTGTGAAAAGCTCTTTGTCCTTTGGAGAAAAGTTAACATTTTAAAGAGATCTCATTTTGTTTGCATGTGACCTATACTACCCAGTTAGCTGAGTAAGATTTCCAAACAAAGGTGAGCTTTGAGCCATCTATCTGAAGTCCAACGGCACATCTCAGCGAGAAGCAGAGGTGTATCAGAGAGCTCAATGAAAACAAGGGTTAGGCCCCATTCTCATCCTGCCCATATCCATGGAACGAATCCAGAACAAGGAGTTCTAAATAATAACGGACACACTAGGGATGTAGCTCACTTAGGAGAGGGCTTGCCCAGCATACACAAGACTCGGCGCCAAGTAAAACCAGGTACAGTGGTGGCTGGTGGCATAGTCCTACAATTCCAGCTCTCACTGGAGATGGAGCAAAAATTCAGAGTCATCTTTGGTCAGACCAGATTCCAAGTCCATGTGAGATGACCTTGTCTTACCAAAAAAAAAAAAAAAGACTCAGCTTGTTCATCTCTGAGTATTTTGCTGAGACTTTGCAAGGGCAAAGTGTAACTTTTTAACATCGAGTTTATGGCTCCTTTTGAAAGGTACAGAATGCCAACTGTGTACCCTGAAAGCTACTGAGAGAGACTCACATCCCAGTAAGATACCCCCCAAACCCCCGCCAGCCACACCAGGGTAACCCATCTGTTAAACTGCTCTGGGGGGGGGGGTCTTGACTTCTTCTGACAATAGCTTCTGGTTCCTAAGAAGGGATCAATAACTTTTTCCTCTTAGGAAGTTTAAAGGTGAAATCAATACCTCTTTAAGGATTTTAGCAGACGCTGACCCAAACAACAAGTACAGCCACTGCTTTTAAAAAACATCATCAGTTTAGCCAACCGACTTCCTAAATCCTCCTGCGATTAAGAGGTGGCATTACAAAGTGTCTAGTATGTCTCGTGTGTTATGTTGATCATTTATCAGCAAGAGGTACAGGCTCTAAAATAATGCTAATCAAATACAGACATTTCAGGGCTTCTAAAAACAGTCTTTCTAGAGACCATCTTCTTCCTCTATGTGCTGTTAGGTTTAGTGCTGAGATGCTGAGTGGTGATATAGTGTTACCTACAAGTTCTAAACTGTAAAAGGAGTGTGTGGGGGTGGATCAGCTGATTAGTTTTTTTTGGCTTTAGTTTCCTTTGGTTAAACAACAACAAAGTGTATGCCTCTGTTAACATCCAACTTTATTTTTCACCCATGTTTTGTCTTCTTGCTCTTCTAGAACAAAACTATCCAAGATGACTGTCACTTATTCCAGTAAAGTAGCAAACGCAACTTTTTTTGGATTTCATAGGTTGCTACTCAAGTGGAGAGGCAGCATCTACAAGCTGCTGTACAGGGAGTTTATTGTATTTGCTGTTCTTTACACAGCAATCAGTCTGGTGTACAGGTATTTCTGTTTTGCATGTCTCCTTAAATGGCCCTCAGGCGTTATGTAAGAATACAGTCTCAAAAAACCGGATCCCCTTGGTTGCCGCTGGCCTCCGCATTATGTAACCTCTCCCTCTGCATGCACCTCTCTGGCGTCCTCTCTTCAGGATAAGAGTATTTTAATCCACACCTAACCACATATTTGGAGCAATCGACAGCCACTGTTCAGACAATGGGCTCCAATCCCAGCCCCACAGAGACTGATCCTGATGAGGTGTCAGCTGCTTTAGGGATAAATGGAAAGATTTATACTGACATCCTTGTGGGTGTGCCGATTGATGGCAAAGCCCCCAGGCAAATGCTTTTGTGCTTCTCTCGGTGATGTCATTCGGAGTTTGAACTTGTGATTGGACAGCTTCTGCAACTCCACATGGAGTTGACATATGGGTGAATAGAATTTACCAGACATCTTTCCTTCCTGTCGTCTGGATGGTAAGCTCTGACCCGGGATGGTGTCCTCCAACCTTACCAGTGCCTCAACCAAAGACTTCAGGCCTGAAGGATAACTTGTTCTCTTTATGTCTACTGATTTCAGAATGTCACGTTTGCAAAAGAAGGTATCTATTCTTTGTAACAGGGAACCCGTCAGGTTCATACTTTGAGAGCTAGCCAATCCACCTCTCACAGCTGAAAATTACAGTCTTAGTAACATCTCATCAGTTTCATAAAAAAAAGAAGCTTTATGAGTCAATAAACTAAAACTGAGTCACACTGAAGGAAACTAAGAGGAACCGAAGGTTTTTGAGGCTGTATTTCTACCTTAGCTAGGTATAAAATTGTTTCTTCCACCAGAGGTGAACTAACTGTGAGTCACCATCTTGCCTACATCCTTCCTTGCAACTGCAACACTCCATTTGGAGAGGAAGGATATTCATTTAGTTGGCTGATCATTACCAAAAGCAAACTGTGAACAACTATCTTGTTACCCACCAGAACTTCCAGGCCAAGGCTGGGAATGTAGCTCAGTTGGTAGAGCATCTGCCTAGCAAGCACAAAACCCTAAACTTGTATCCCCAGCACCACAGAACACAGGCACCAATGGCACACACCTGTAGTCCCAGTAAGGAGGCAGTGGAGACAGGAGGATCCTAATCAAGATAACCTCTTGCTACTTGACTTACAAGAAACCCTGTCTCCAAAAAAAACCCAATAACAAAACAAATAAATAAATAAATAAATAAAACCCACTACCATTCCATATCACTGTACATGTTAGAATAGATTTTGTGGGGCTGAGAAATTAGCTCAGTGGTAGAATGCTTTGCCTAATAAGAGGTAGGCCCTGGGTTCAGTCCCCAGTTCAAAATACTCAGAAAAACAAAAAAACAAAACAAGGCAAAGATCACAAGAATAGATTTTATCAAGTATTCTTAGAGACTTCTAATATCTTTTAGATATCTCCTATATTATCTTAGCAGCTTGCTTATATGTCCCTTGGACCTTCAGAGTCTAACATGGTGGCAGGTTAGTGGTGTTCCAGGATAGCTATCTCATTAGTTCATTTTTTTTTTCTAATGTGAGTTTCCTGCTGCTACTGCTGCTTAGAATAGAGAAGTCCGAGAGCAGCTGCTGGATTCCCTGAAATGCTCCAATATCACACTTATACCCCAAAACTTGGCACAGAGTTTTGTCTTTCCAAAGATCAAAGAGTGCATACATTCATAGCAATCACTTTAACTTGGTTTTTCTTTTCTTTCTTTTTTTTTTTTTTTTTAAGTCTCATTATAAATTCTTATAAAAGTAGATCCTTTTTATCTTAAATATTTACCAAGAGCTGTTGGATTAATAGGTCACAAGAATCAAGCAGACTAGGAAATATAACCCCAGTTTGTGCTTTGCTGAGTATTGACTTCTAGTTTATCTCTTACAATTTGGAGGAATTTGACATAATACTCTCTGTGGTATTTTCTAGCTAAGAAGATTCGTATTTGTCCAGTTAGCATTAATACCACCCATTTTGGTGCTATGTTTGAAGATATACAATTGCTTTACAGTTATTTATATAATTGATATTTTTGCTCTTTACAACACCATAAACTAAAAAAACCCTGAGACTTCTATAGATTTGACAATATACCTAGTCTAAGTCTATGGTGGACCTGTTCTATACCTTGGCCCAGCTGATCCTAAGAGCTACATTAAGTACTTTACGGATCAGAAAGCTGCTCTGTGACTTGTTATCAACAGGACCCTCCCCAGTTCCTTGAACTTGGTTGCCTCACCCAAAGCTGACACAAGAACGCCCCACAACCCCTGTACCCCTAATTCTTTATTCACCAGTACCAGCTTCTGACAGTACTCTACCTCCAGCCCCTGTGACTGGACACTGCTCCTCTGCTTCTCTATAAATATTCCACTCACTCGAGGGAATGTTGATAACTTCTTCCGAGAGATCTTTCCTTAGGTTTCTTAGTCGTTAGATGAACTGCACTACTTAATTGATCTATGCAAATTCATATGTGGCTTCTCTTTCCACATTTTGGTAATTATTATTAATGTGTCTTTAGATTTCTTCTGGCTCTTAATTCCCTCCCTAAAACATAATAATGGTCTCATTATGGGCAGTGTGTTTAGCAATATCAGAAAATAAGTTTGGGGAGGTAAAGTCAGATCTACAGGAAAAGTTTTGAGTCCATGGCCAAACGTAACCACAAAAGTTTCTGCCTTTCAGATCAAATCAGCCTTATTTATATTCCAAGCACTGGAGAGTATTAAACAATTTCCATATTACCCGACAATATTACCATGTTGTGTAATATATGCACAATCTAGAAAGCATTCATTGGCTTGGTTAAATTAGTTCATTCTAGATTAAGGTCAAGATGTTTAATGTTACTCAATAATGACTTAATATCTCTTACCCACCAAATCAATACTCTTCTTCTTTTAAGTATTCCTAATGAATAATTGAAAAATGGAAACCAATCCTGGTGATGAAGGCCTATAACCTCAACTAATTGAGTGGTTGAGGCAGGAGAATTACAAGTTCAGGGCCTGTTTGGTCAACAGCAGCGGTTCCCAACCTTCCTAATGCTATGATTCTTTAATACAGTTCCTGGTGCTGTGGTGACCCCAAACATAACATTACTCTGGTTACTACTTCATAAATGCATCCTTGCTACTGTTATGAATCGTCATGTAAATATTTTTGGAGATAGGTTCCAAAGGGATCACAGCCCACAGGTTGAGAACCACTGGTCTATAAAGTGAACTCAAACCTGGGCAACTTGAGTGAGACCCTGTCTCAAAAAAGGAAAGAGTGAACTGCCAGTGGAATTCAGTAATTGTCTGTCTGGCACGCGTGCCGGCCTGACTTTAATCCTCAAAGAAAAACAAAAGATTCTTTCATAACGTATCTTTTTCCAAAATCCTATGAATCAGTTATATAAAACTTTAAAACTACAAAGCTTTAAGAAACAAAGTGGTTAACAAATCCATTATTTGGCCGGGTGGTGGTGGCGCACACCTTTAATCCCAGCACTTGGGAGGCAGAGGCAGGTGGATTTCTGAGTTCGAGGCCAGCCTGGTCTACAGAGTGAGTTCCAGGACAGCCAGGGCTATACAGAGAAACCCTGTCTCGAAAAAAAAAAAAAAAAAAAAAAAAACCCAACAACAACAAAAAAAACCCCAAATCCATTATTTAACAGGCCATCCAATTTATGTGCTAAAAACTTTTAATACCTGAAGCACAAAGCAATTTTTTAAAACTTTAGAGGCATATCCGTTGAAGGAAAAAGAAAGTAAAAAAAAAAAAAAAAAATTAGAACTCCTTAAAACAAAACAAAACAAAAATACCCAACTGAGATTAAGATTTGTACTTAATTGTTTGCACTTGATGTCTCCTGCAGAGCAGGTGCAGAAGTATCATATCATAAAGGGCTGTGCGTTTTATTTTTGCTCCAGATTGTTACTTACAGGAGCCCAAAAACGTTACTTTGAAAAATTATCAATTTACTGTGACAGATATGCTGAACAAATTCCAGTAACCTTTGTGCTTGGTAAGTATAGGTCACACGCAGAATGCAGCCACACAGCTGTCTCCGTTAGATGACACAGATGACTGCATGAGAGTGCTTCCGGGCTGTGAGGCATGCCAGGAAAGCCGCTGCTTGCACTAGGGCACAGCCGACCCTAAAGCTCGCCTTCAGGGCTGCTTCTGCTAAGTTAACATGGAACAGTTTGAAGTCATAATCTGCTGTTGGACAATTAAGCTTTCTCTTCACTAACCCTCCATTTTTGCAGTCAGTATTTGAGTTCTAATGCCCACTTACTGGGTGCCCTGACCTTGCCAGGCATATATGTTATTTCCTCCCCTCCTGGAGCGCAAAAATCATAAGGTATGGAGGATAACATACTTTCATATCTCGAACCCTAAGAAAGCTAAAATTCTGCTACAAGTGTGTCCGTTGAGGTGTCTGCTGTAAGAAACTGCATGATGACGTCTGGTTGTCCCAACAGGGTTTTACGTTACTCTGGTAGTAAACCGATGGTGGAACCAGTTTGTGAATCTGCCTTGGCCAGACCGGCTGATGTTTCTCATCTCTAGCAGCGTTCACGGGAGCGACCAGCATGGGCGCCTGCTCAGAAGGACGCTGATGCGCTACGTCAACCTCACATCCCTGCTCATCTTCCGCTCGGTGAGCACTGCGGTGTACAAGAGATTTCCCACCATGGACCACGTGGTCGAAGCAGGTACGGGGCCGTGTGTGCGTGTGTGTGTGTGTGTGTGTGTGTGTGTGTGTGTGCGCGCGTGCGTGCGTGCTGTGTGTGTGTGTGTGTGTGTGTGTGTGTGTGTCTGTGTGTCTGTGTGTCTGTGTGTGCGCGCGCGCGCGCGCGCGCGCATGCCCACGCCCGTATACTTTTCTTCTCACAGGCTCTGGGAAAGATAGGGTATTTGATGTAGGAGCCACCAAAATGCTTTTGAAAGGACCTAAGTATATTTATTCAAGAAATGTGGCAGAAGCGTTCTTAAGGGCAAAGATAAGTACATAAGATAGGATTCCTGCCCTCAAGAAGTTTACTTGGTAGGTAAAAGACAGAAGTAGCTGAAAGCCACGATGCCTTAAGAGAAATACAACGATGGTGATCAGTCATTAAAGCAATTGTTTTTTGCTTATTTTGTTCTGGTTTTCGCTTGTTTTTTGCTTTGTTACTGGTGTTTGTGTCGATTTGCTTTGGGTTGGCTTTGGTTTTGGTTTGTGAGACAGGTTATCACTGTGTAGCCCAGGCTGGCCTTGAACTCACTACAATCTCCTGCCTTAGCCTCCCTGGTAGTGAGATTACAGATGTGAGCCGCCAAGCCTAGTTCACAGCTATTTCAGTTATAACACATCAGAGGGTGGATTTTAAGAGATTACAAGCTGTCCTGAATAGCTGCATAATAGAAGGAACAGAATTAAAATTCAGCCTCAGAAACACTCTAATAAAATGTCGTCTGGAAGCAAAGTCGATTCTGGAAGGAATTGGATGAAACCCTCCTCCCTAGATGTGGTAGTGAAAGACTCTCTCAGGGTGACCTGTTGACTCTCCCTGTTTCATGAGACGTAGACGTAGTATTCTATGTAGGTTCCTGGGTCAGCATGCTGAAACAAGTCACGTGTGAGGTATGTGCTCTCTGTATGGTAAATTTTATGAAAAAGCTGTTAAACCAGCCTTTCTGTGGAGTCAGGGCTTGAGTGAGGTCATTCCTGGCCCACTGGTGAGCACGGTTGCTCGTTTAGGTGCAAAGTAAGCAAATCAAATTGTATATCTCCATGTCCTTTTTCCTCCAAGAAGAATTTGGAGGGTTTTTGTTTGTTTTGGTTTTTGTCTGTTTCTTGTTTGAGGTTTTATTATTCATTTTTTTTATTTGATGGGTGACACAGATAATATCTTAAGAGCACACAGCACAAGGATTGGAATTCTGACTCCACCACTCTCTAGTCACATGACAGTGCTTACGTCCTTAGCCTTTCTGCGCCTCTGTCTCCACATCTATAAAATGGGCTTTTGCTGGCACATATAGGCTGTACACCTTGTAGGTTCAGTGTGAGAACTAAGTAGGTTAATATTCACAAAGGGCTCAGAGCTCAGGGCAGTTCCTAGCACCTGGCAAGGGCTATGTAATTTCTTGCTATTTTAAAGGTATCATTCAGACCGGTTAGCACAGGATTTTGGTCACACCTAAGGATTCTTCGTGTCCACGAACATCCCAGATCTTCCAGATCTATTTTCACCACGTGGTTGAGAAAGCCAGGGTGGGGAAAGGAAGTAAGGGTATATGTACTTGGTAGGTCGTTTCTCCACCGGTGAAAGGAGCCGATTCAAGCCAGATTAGAGTATATTAAAGGCAGGTTTGTCGGGAAGCCTCTCTAGGGTAAAGTTTACGGCCCCAAAGACAGAGATCAAAGAAGGGACGGGGCAGCGGAGAGAAAGAGAGAGAGGATGTGTGTGCAGAGAAGACAGAAAAAGAGAGAAGGGGAGGGGGAGGGGGAGGGGAGAGGAAGAGAGAGAGCATGAGAGTGAGGAAAATGTCTGGATTGCATAGGGAAGAGCCACTAGAGGAAGGGTAGCCCCGCCCCAGGCTGGAAAGTTCAGGATTAGGGACAGCATATGTCAGGAGGCCAGATCTGCCTTGGTATATAAAATATGCACCTCAGTCCCTTGTCCGGGGTCTAAAATCAAACTGTAAGAAAGTTGTGGGGTGCAAGGAATTAGTGGAGGGTCCAGGCAGAAGGTTGAGTCTCCTGGCAAACACACAGAGGTGTTGTGTGTAATCCCAGGATCCAAAACCGAATTAACTGCCTGCTGTCCTCCCATGTATAGCTTCAGAATAACTAACTTGAACTGCTCCTGGGCAACTTCAGTTTCTTACCCTACTACTGACTGACCTCAGTTGTTCATCTAAAGTGCATCGGCCTGGACCCCACTTTGAATCTATCGACCATAACAAACCTGAACTTTTAGATGTAATGCTTAAACATGCTTCCATGTCTCTCCCTCCATCTTAGTATTTTAAGACAATCTTGTCACCTAGCCCAGACTTGTCTCACATGGGATCAAAAATGTACATCCCCCGTTGCCGGCTCCATGTTATTTTTTCACACAGAAGTTGACAGGTACTTAGTCTTTAAAGGGATGCTTTAAAAGCAACAACAACGGAACTCTTTTTGTGATTCCTGGGTGGGGGGAAAACAAAGGGGGCGGGGATAGGAGTCATTTCCACAAAGTACCCACAAGAAAAAACGGTAGATTCAGACCAAAGCCTTCCTGGGGACTGCAGAGTTCTAGGGCGTGCCTGAGTCTGAGTGACTTGTTTGTGCATAGCTAGCATAGTTCTTGGTTTTAAATTCTCAGTTTCTTAGGACTGGCTGAAGGAGACAAAAAAAAAAACCGAGAGATTAGATGGAGCCAAAGCTTTCTTAGAGCTCTTGAACCCGTGACTCATACCAGCCATAAAAAAGCCCCGTTGATTCTGGGATAGCAGCAGATACTGGAGGCTACAGCAAAAAGATTGTCCCAAGTTCAAGGCCAACCTGATCGACAGAGTAAGGACCTGGCCAGACAGGACTGCATAGCAAGATCATGCCTAAAAGGGTAAAACAAAAATGAAGGGGGTGGGGAGGGGGGTATAAATGGGGCAGAGGGCACAGCTTGTCTCTGAGGAGTGTAAAGTGTGTGCACAGGTTGTGTCCAGTGTAGAGCCCGTGTGTTGGTTGGGAGAGCAAAGGTTCCAAGCTCCTGAGCTGCAGGAACGGCCCCAGAGGCCACACTTCCTGCTGGCCTGGCCGGCACCCTCTGTCCATGGCCGCTGCTGATTCATGCAGCGTCTGGCTCCTTCCCCCACAGAGAGGCTGACTCAGAGTCTCACCCAGGCTCTGTTCCCAAGGTGTCCCAACTGGACGCATGCCCCTGCCACTCCCTGACTGTCCTTTGCCTGCCTGGGCCAAGGATTCTGGGAAGAATAGGAAGTTGGAGATAGTGGAAAATATTTGGCAGATTTCCTGAGTCCAGAGCCAGGGCACCTACTCCTGCCTAAGGGGACAGAGCACTGGTAACTGTGCTAGTACACTGCACTATGGGGGCAAAATAAGTGGGTAATGCCGATGACAGAACCACAGCCATGCACACACACCCCACTACACACACACATACATACACACATATAACCACACATACATACATACACATACATACACACAAACCTGCATACCCATACACACATGCAAACACATACATACATACATACATACATAATACATACATATAACCACACATACATACACACAAACATGCATACCCATATACACACATGCAAATGCATACATATAGACACGCATACATACATACATCTCCTCACATACATACATAAATACACACATATAAACACATACATGTACATACACATATACACACACAAACATGCATACATATAAACACACATATAAATACACATAATACTCACATATACATATATACCTAAACATACACATACATACGCACTTATATATGTAAACACACATACACATATGTACACATAGTCACACACACAAACATACACGCCTTATCTACTGACTACCGTACTTAAAATCACCTGTAAGAAAAAGTATGTATTTCAAACTTGAGTGCACCTCAGTTAATGTTAAATCCAATGATGAAAGACATCTGTATCTCACAAGATCCTAAGGGCAGTGGTAAGTGGCCCCTGAATCACAGGCCGAGAGATACTGAGAGTTAAGATTGCTTCCTCAAAAGCTCTTCTCCCTCTGCTTTGTGGAGGGCTCTGGCTTACACAGCCTCCCTGTAGGGCAAGAGGGAACAGGAAAGGATGCGAGAATGGAGACCAGCAGCCTCCTCTGAATGTTTAGCTGAGCCAGACAAGCCAGGACCTTCCCTGCCACTCTCTGAACTTTCTTTGTTTTTAAATGAAACAGTCAAGTTTTTATATATTCTGAGGAGTAGAAAGACCACACTGCATGCTGCCAGGAAGATATATCTGATTTGTTATCACAGGTTAAATTTCTCAAATTGATAATAAAAAGCTTGTATTTCTGCTTATTGCTAAAATTGGACTAAAAGTCAGTCAGTTATGCTTACAAAGTCCCTGACGTGTGGGGAGGCAGTTGTTTGTCAGAGGGACTATAACAGAGGCTCTGCTATTTTGCCTGTTGGCTCTGAACTTGTTCTGGAAAATTCTAGTCATTCCAATCACCGGCCCTGGAAAATGTCACTCGTCCTAAGCCGAGTGCATAATCCTGGATCTTTGCTAACTCCGGTCATGACCTTAATCAAGTGTTTATATTTTAGAACCAAGCTGAATCCAAATCTTCACCTAATACTTCACGAGTCTCAGGGAAGAGAATAGTTCTCTGCAAAGTAAATCATCAGAATGGGAAAGATGGAAATAGAAAATGACCAACATACTCTGGAGAGAATAAACAATGAAGCTACAATAACTACCAGGCATTTGTTCATCGATAAAACTTCATTGGGAGGGAATGTACTTGGTTGGTAGTAAGCCTACCCAGCATGCACAACGCTCTGGATCTAACCACTCCCCTACACACACACACACACACACACACACACACACACACACACTTTCACCCCCCTTGCACTGAGGAGAGCCAGACATGGAGGCTTGTGCCTCTAATCTCAACACTGAGCAAGTAGAGACTATTGGAACAGGAGTTCAAGGTTATCTTCAGCTACATAGTGAGTTTGAGGCCCACTTTGGGCATACGAGAGTCTGTCTTAGAGTTAATTAATTAATTTACAAATAACAGGATGGAAAGATGGCTGGGTGATTCAAAGTACTTGCTAATCTTTTGAATTTGGTTTGGCATGGTTGGATTCTCAGCACCACATGGTGGCTCCCAACTGCCAGAACTCCAGTTCTAGGGGGTCCGATGCCACCTGCTGGGTTCCCTGAACACCAAACATGCACGTACATTCATGCAGACAAGAATTTATATACAGAAAAATCAATAGATAAACAAATTCATAAATAAATCTTTTTTAAAGTAAAAATCAAGCACACTGAGTGTACTGTATGCCAGGCAAGGAGAAGACAACTTAAGCAAGAACATAAAAGCCCTGTGGACCAATAACAATTACCATCACTTTTGTTCTGCACTCATCCCTGTCCGAGGCCGAGGCAAGCACAGCACTAGCTGAATCTTGTGTCTCTCTATCTTGTGTTTCTCTCTCTTCCCCTAATGTGAGCAGTTTCCTCTTGTGCTCAGCTAACAAGAACATTTAAACATGATAACCTTTCAAGACAAGTTCCCTTTTATTTTCTTAAAGCCCTGGACCTTAAATAAAGTTCTCAGTGCTTCTCTGGGACCCGTGGAGCCCTGGTGAGACTCCTCCAAAGTTTTCAGCCTCTGACTCACATGATATAAAATGCAAGTGGGCACTGGGCCTCCCCCATGGCTATGGCGTTAGTAGAAGCCTCGACTTAAGATGCACCTGTTACAAGACAGGCCCTGTTTGTGTCTCCGGCCTAGCCAGATCATATAATCCTGGGACCCTCCCTGAGAAAAGCACTTGGAGTTTGTATATTTATTCCTGCCCTTCAGCCGGCTGCCATTTTCTTGGGTGTGTTCCTGGGTCTCAGGCTCCTTGGATGTCTTTAAGTGCCTAAGTGCCCTTAGAGGAGACATGGCCAACGGGACGGTGGTATTCACACCTTGCCAGCTTCCTCTGCTTGGCTGAACTTTTAGAGGCTGAGTCAGTTATTCCTGTATTCTCACATGACGAGCCCGGACAGACAGAATGTCATCCTGTGAGGGAAACCTGGCTCACTGTGGCGTTCCTTGCTCCACACGGGAGGAAGGCTCAAGGTAGAACTGGCCCTCCTTGAACTAGGGCCACCCTGTGCCAGGAGACAGCCTCCCCGGTCAGCGAACTATAGTGGAAGTACGATCCATCATTGAATTGTCGAGGGATTTTTCTTTTCTTTTCTTTTTCTTTTTTTTTAAGACAGATTTTTGCTGTGTGTCCAGCTGTGGCCACCATGCCAAGCCAGGCTCTTGTATTTGTTGTCTATTCGTTTGCTTGCTTTGCTTGTTTGGAAAGAGAATCCTACAGGTAGTCAGGGGGAGCCTGAACTCACTATGTCACTTAGGCTGACCCGAAACTCAAGGCAATCCTCCTGCTTCAGCTCCCAGGTATTACGATGACAGTCATGTGCCACTTGTCTAGCAAGAGAACTCCTATACGTTACAGGCTCACAGCAGCCTAGGGAAAGTAACTCTCTGGGGCTTAGACACAGTATTCCAGAGATCCTACTCAAGAAAGCAACCCAGAACACTGCAGGATGTCTGGCTTCCAGAACACTGAAGCACCAGCCTCAGACCATTTGATCACTGAAGAACCATTGAGTTCTGAGGTCAGATAGATGGCTCAGCAGGTAAAGACGCTTGCTACCAAAGCCGATGGCCTGATTTGATCCCTCAGACTCACATGGTCAGAAAGGAAATAGCTCTCACAAGTCTCCTCTGACCCCCTCACATACACTGTGGCAGGTGCAAGCTTGCACGCATACATACAATAAATAACATTTTAAAAATTAAAAACATGACGGGTGCCCAGCTCCCACTCTCAGACATGATTCAGTACCAGTTTAGCATTCAGCGAGCCTTAGGAAATGGTACACATTAATTCTTCCAGTTGCAAATTGGCTCAGATGATGCTGTTCAGCGAAGGTAAATGGAGATTCTGGGGCAATCCACTTAGACAAGGAACTGAAAGCACTAGTTGAGTTATGTCATTTCTTGTGTGTGTGTCATTGCAAGAGTGCAGTGACCTGCCAAATGGAATACCTACTTCAGGATGGAGAAATGGATGGCTACAGATACTTTTGGTTATATAAGGATATAAAGGAATAACTCTCTTCAGCCAGTACCACCACCTCCAGGTCAGGAAGCAGGAGCTGATGCAGAGGCCATAGGAGATGTTACTTACTGGCTTGCTTCCCCTGGCTTGCTCAGCTTGCTTTCTTATAGAACCAAGACTACTAGCCCAAGAATGGCACCACCCACAATGGGCCCTCCCACCTTGATCACTAATTGAGAAAATGCCTTACAGCTGGATCTCATGGAGGCATTTCCTCAAGGGAGGCTCCTTTCTCTGTGAAAACTCCAGCTTGTGTCAAGTTGACACACAAACCCAGCCATTACAGTACTGTAACTCACTGTTGGGTTCTTAGATCATTTTAAAAGTGATGGAGCATCATTTTAGTGGGATTAAGTGGAAACACAGGATATAAACTAGAAACAATGTTATCCTGCATGGCTGTCAGAGAACAATCATATAGAAGAAATGACAACTACTTTTTTGAGGCACATAAGTCCCAGCAGCTTGTGACCTGCTGTGATATGCCTCTGTCCCCAGGTCTCCATTTGCAGCTTATGAATACCCTCTGTTGACAGGGGCCCTAAGCCTCTCCCATTATATTTAAAGAGCATCCCTGGTTGATGTGGTGGCTCTGTTGTTTACATGCACTTGGAAATAAGCCAGGAATATCAAGCTCTCCTTGAAAAAGCTGTCCCCAAGAAGGCTCAGTACGACGGCACAGTTTTCTCTTAGAAGAAGAAATGGTGCCAAACCCATTCCGCCTTTGAGCTTGGAGCTGGGAAGCAGTGGTCGTTCTGCTAACAGTCTCTCCAGAAGGCCAAAGACACCTGCCTCTGCTTCAAGCCAAGGGAATCCAGGCCAACTATACAGCAGACAAATCTGTGGTGGCAATCGATTTAATTAGTCCTTTGGCTGAGGGGCATGACAAATTTGCCTTCCAGTAGCAAATCCCACTCTTAGAACTACAACTCAAGTTGTAAGTCAGTACAGGCAACCATCTAAAGGTAGGTATGTGGATATCTTATCCTGATTGGACATAGTAAAGAAAGCTGTTTTCCCAATATCTGACTTAACAGAATCACTGGGCAGAGCTGAGCCAACCAGAAGGAAAAAAGACATTGAGAGATGTTCTAGGCATATGCAGTAGCCTGCCAAACCACAGGTAGGGCCTGACTAAGAGAGGCATGCAGCCACAGGATGGTGGCAGACCAGCCAAGCTACAGCTCATCAATAACTGTAATTAATTTGCCTAAGAGATGAGGATAATGAAACAGTTTTCAATTTTAAAGCGTTGGTATCTGGGTATAGCGACGTGAGATGCTGATGGAGATGATTTCTCTCCATAACTAATGCCCCCTCGATGGGTTTGACCCCCCTCTAGAGATTTTCTTTCAGTTGACCATCAATTTGATTTCCAGAGTAGGGCTACTTTAGTTATTTAAGCCAGCGGGAATGCTGCCGTCATTCTGACTGTATACTCCTGGCGATGCATTAAGTTCTGCTGCTTCTCCTCTCTCCCAGCACCTATTAAATTATCAATAACTTTGGGCTGAAAACTTGAAAATCACCTGCTTTCTTCCCTTCATGTAACTCCTCTAATCAATAAATATTCTTCCCAGAGAGCAGGACCCAGCTCCAGCTCCAGCCCTGGCACTATACAAACCCTTGCACTGCATATTTGCTCTCCACTTAGACGCCAAGAAAGGACTTGCTAACACAACTTGATCTACACTCCTGAATGAATGAATGAATGAATGAATGAATATAATAATAATAATAGTAATAGTAACCGGACACAAGGTTGCTCTTTGGCAAAATTACAGAAATTGCAGCCAGCATATAAGTGGAATCTTTTTTTTTAAAGAATTACATTCGAAGTGTTAGACATATGGAATAGCCGAGCTAGGCTTCCAGCTAAAGGAAGCTGTGGCAAGCCCTTCTGCCAAAAGTGAAGAAGTGAAGAAAAGCCAAGTTCATCTACTGACTGTTTTTTCTTAAAAAAACAAAACAAAAAACAAAACATAAAAAAAAAACATGAGAGCCAGTTTGTTCTTGAGCCAAACATGAGTGGTAATGGCCTTGGGACATGGATTCTTGGGTTGTCCCAAAACACGTGTTCCACATAGAAATGAAGATGTGATTGGTTACAGAACAAAGAAAGTCATAACCCAAGGCTAACTTCTTATAATAACATTTAATCATTAACATTAACTTAAAACTCCGCAAGCCTGTTTTTAAAAAGGCGAATTATCTGGAACATGCAAAGTATTAGGGTCCTCTAGAATCACAGAATTTATGGAATGAACATATATGTTCACTCAGCTATATATTCATTCAGAAATGTGTGAAATTATTTCCATAAAACTAATTTTATTGTTTGTTTTGGCTTATTTTTGTCTCTGAAATATAATATATGTAAAGGGAATTAATTGGGATATGATTTACAGGTTACAGACCAACTAATCCTACAATGACTAGCTGTGAACAGAAAGTCCAAGAATGTAGTCATTGCTCAGTCCCACAGGGTTGGATGTCTCAGCTGATCTTCTGTATATGTTGGAATCCTGAAGAGGTAGCTCAATGCCAATGAAGGGGACGGTGCATCCTCCTGCCTCAAAGGTTCAAACTAGAAGTGGTTTCACCTACTTCAAACTAAGCAAAAAGAATCTCTCACAGGCATGCCCCCTATTTCTGGACTGCAGTTCATTCCAGATATAGCCACGTTGACAATCAAGACTAGCCATCACATGCAGTAACTTTGAGTTTTGTTGAGAGACAAGAACATAATTGTTGGCCTTTTTTAACTTGCAGAAGTCCCATTCCCTAGGCTTGAGCAGAATCTTCTAAGCTAGTATAAATAACGTGATATAATTCTAACCTAGTGTCCTGAAGGAAAATATTGATTCTGTAGCTATAGACCCTTCTTCCATTAGGTCAGTCGTTTTCAAGTGCTGTTTTAGATTAGAACTTCCTGCAGGTCTTTTAATCATGCAGCTGCCCGGTCCCTGTCACGGTAGGCCACCTAGGGACATTTAGAGACCCCTACCAGTCCCCACTCAGACCAGCTGAAGCAGAATGTCTAGGGACAAGGTGGTAGCATTTCTAAAAGTATCCAAGGGACACCAGCAGCAAACCCAACTTGGGAGCTCCTGCCTGCAGTTGGGGCCAGCCCTACCCAACTTGGCTAAGTAAGCATCAGGAGCGGATTCTGAGAGCAAGGTCTTCTGTCTGGGACCTCACTCTTGAGAATGTTGGCCTAAGTCATACCAGACCTAGGAGACCTAGGGAGCCCCACTGCCTGAGGAATTGGTAACTATCAAATAGTGTGTCTTACCTCTTCTTTGACATATTTTTCTATTATAATATCACCTCTTCTTAAATCTTACATGATAAGGAGGGATAACAGGAAAACCAAATTTGTAAGCAAACTATAGACCACGATGTAAATGTGTTACATTAAGTAAGGCAAAGTTGGCTTTTACCTCAGCAGCAGCTCATCCGCATTTCACTGGCAAATGATTATAATTCAGAGACAAAACAAACAAACAAACAAACAAAAACAAAAAACCCACAATATCTAATAAAATTAGTTGTATGGATAATATTTCATTCAGAAAATATAATTTACACTAAGTCAAAACATTTAGAGGCCACTCAAAGGGGTGGGAACAAGGAGTCATGGCAGCATTGTTTTCAATGACAAAACATTAGAACCAGGGCTGAGCCTTTAGCTCAAGAGGTAGAGTACTCACCCAGCATGCACAAGGCCCTAGGTTCGATCCCTAGAACCACAGTAAAGAAGGTCACTGTGGTGAAAAGTTAGAAACAGCTTCAGTATCTATTCAAGATGGAATTAACTGAAACGTTGTAAACAACTATCAGATAATGTTAGTGGAGAGCAGTCAGTGATTTTTACATCTCTAGTATACAAGTATAAAATAGAAGTAAATTATAAATATGTCTATAAATAAAAACAATGTGTATTTAACAAACAGGTATGTACAAAAATCCACGAGATTTTTCTGTAAACTGATGATAGTGATTTTCTGTAGGGAAAGGAAGAACGTTGGTTAGGGAAGAAGTGAGGCTCGCTTTCTCCATTAATATTCATTTGGCCTTTTTGAATATTTATACTGTTTGAGTTAGTTAGCCATCTTTAAAAAAAAAAGGTAAAAACCAAGCATAAAACGTAAGCTCTTAAAATACACTTCTTTACAAGTAGACATTAAGAAAATCACACTAGAGAGATGGCTCAGCAGTTACGAGTGCACTCTGCTCTTGCAGAGGTCCTGAGTTCAGTTCTCAGCTCTCAACCTAATGCCTCTGGCTTCCAAGGACTCTTGTACACATTCGCTTGTACATACACACACACACACACACACACACACACACACACACACACATAATTAAAAAACAGCCCAGTGGTGGTGACTCACATCTTTAATTCTAGCACTCCTCAGGTAGAGACAGGTGGATCTCTGTGAGTTCGAGACCAGCATGGTCTACATAGTGAGTTCCAGGACAGCCAAGGTTACATAGAGAGATCCTATCTTGAAAAGGCAAAATGATGATGATGATGATGATGATGATGATGATGGTGGTGGTGGTGATGATTTAATAATAATAAATCATCTTTCAATATTTCTTTATTAAATAAACCTGCCACTTTGACCCTCTTCTTCCCTTGTATGGGAAGAGGGAGTAAAGGAGGAACCCAGAGAAAGTGCCACCGATACTTTATTCCCTAGCACTAAACCCTTCACGTACATTTAGCATCTCGGGTAACACACCCCTCCCTTGTGTGCCTCTCTGATGTGCAGTGCTGGCTTCCAACGTGATAGGCAAGTGCTTACCACCCAGCTGTATCCCCAGGACCGTCCTTGTAAAGCAGATATTATTCCAGAGGAAACCTCCGAGTCTCAGGGAGATCCCTGCAAACTCAAGCTAACTGCGTTTTTATACACTCACATTTCGGGAATGTGTGCAAAATAGTGTGGGGACTAGAAAGAGCAAGGTAGTCTTTGCATTTCGTTACGTATGATGTCACTCGACTACAAGTCAAGACAGAGCACCAGATGGAAAGTTTAGATTGTAGACGTCCCTGGGAAGGAGGAGTAAGGAATAAGAGAAGGCTTCACAGAAGGAGACATGATCAAGCAAAAGGTTGGCAGGAGAAGGGGGAGGCATCTGATAATTAACCTGAACAATTCTAAGTATTATTGTTCTAAATATATAAAGGAAAGCTTTCTAGATATTCTAGATCAGGGCTCTTAAACTCTTTCCAGCCGCCAACCCTCTTTTGTGGGAGAAATGTTTATGAAAACTTAGACATATGGCAACATGAAATATGTTGAAAATCAAAGAGCTACACCTGTGACATTAACGGACTCACCTCGGCCTTGGTTCTGAACACACAACACGCACACTCTGCCCTGAGCATAGCTTGTCGCCACACAACACCTCGGATTCGTGGTGCGTTTGATTTTGAAGTGATCTTTGGCCATCGTAGTTTCAGAAATCTGTTTCCAAATAGTTACAACCCACATTCGGCTACACGACCCCCTCTGGGGCTGCGCCTCACATTTTGAGACCCTGTGTCCCAGGCTCACGTGTCTTTCTTACCATCTCTATCAGATCATCAAGATGCTTCATTGCTTCACACATCAGTGTGTGTACCTCGTGTGTGCACACGCACACACATACACTCGTGTGCAAAACTCATCTCTAACACAAATATAAACCACTGAGACAAGAGTCTTTACTTCTTAAGCACCCGAGCCGAGTATGCTTGCATAGAATATGTAAAAATATGGTAACGTACCAGTGCTTAACTACGTGTGTATATTATCTCCACTTATTATTTTGTGTGAAGGTTTTATGACGGCAGATGAGAGGAAATTATTCGACCACCTCAAATCACCTCATCTGAAGTACTGGGTTCCGTTCATTTGGTTTGGAAATCTTGCAACCAAAGCCCGGAATGAAGGCAGAATCAGAGACAGCGTTGATCTACAATCTCTGATGACTGTAAGTGTCCATCGGTCAGGAGGTAGGATGCTAGTCAGAGCCCAAGAGGGCCCTGGATGTAACAGGTCAGACCAAGAAGTCTGCTCTGTTCTCTTCAGATTCCAAGGAGCCAGGAAGCCATCATGAACCCCACAGTGTGCTGGATATGAAGGAGCGAGACTCCCTCAGGCTCTTTGGAAGTGCTTGCTGTCTGCACAGCACACTCTTAAAGAGGCTTATGGGAAAGGGTTAAGTCAGCAGTGCCAAAGACTCTGAAGAGACGCATTGCCCACGGCATTTGCTAGCCCTTGTTTATGAATTCTAGAATAATATCTTCTTTTTCTTTCTTTCTTTTTTTTCTTCTTTTCAGTGATGGGATGAAACCCAGAGGACCTTTTACATACTAGGCAAACAGTCTTCCTCTGAGTTGAACCCCCACCACCCAGAGTAAAATCCCAAGGAAGAATAAACCTCAACTCCACCACATCCCCTGCCCAAATTTGAATAGTCTAAACTTAAACCAGCCTTTTAGTTGCTCCAGGGAATAGTGTCTTGCTAATATAAGGGGCTCAGGATTCATCGGAGAGATTTACGCAGGGGCTGGATAATCTACCGTGACAGCTCTGACGGTCCCGGGCATGGATGAAACTAAAGTCACTAAACGGTTTTCATGCTGAGGTAATATTAGATTCCAGTCTCACGTGAATAAGGAATCGATGAGCCTCCAGCCTTCCTGCAACAGATAGATTTTCTGTCAATATGGGCATTTTAAAGTCCCAATTTGTTGGGCAGAAGGTTTAGCATATATTTCTATGTCTTTCCCAGTATCTATAGCAAGAATGTTTTTAAGGAGGGAAAAAAAAAAGATGCTTGCCAACTCTTTTCTACCAAAATAACTAGTAATCACTTATTTAAAACATTAAGGTTCTTAGCTTTCCATAATCACCCAGGGCCAGTCTATACGTTGAAGATTCCAGGTTAGGAAAACAGGCTTACCCTAAAACATTCTATCTTCTCTTAATATTTATAAAAATATGTCTAAGTGTCCTCATCAGTTTCTTTCTTTTTTTGCTCCGTGGTATCCTTCAGTTTCTCATTCTCAGAACTTTTCCATTCACAGCAGCCTCAGGGGTTGGGATGGGGGCGGGGGGGGGGGCGGCTTACCAGTGTCACAAAGCAGGTCTCAGAATTTACCAACACACTCATCAGCTGTCTGTATGTGAAGGGACAGGGGGCTGGGGGTTGTTCCAAATCCCAGCTAAGGTTCATTGCCATGGTTGTCATTTTAGTAAAGTGTGGGGTTCTTTTGTTTGTTTTTGGACTTAGGAAATGAATCGGTACCGCTCTTGGTGCAGCCTCTTATTCGGTTACGACTGGGTCGGCATCCCACTGGTTTACACACAGGTATCAAATACTGTGCCCCCGACTGCTGTGGGGACGGGGACGGGAGATTAGGAACCCAAGGTCAGTCTTGGGCGGCACTCCTCAGGAGCCATCCTCTATGTCTTGAGATAAAATCTCGGAGACCTAGAATTTGCCATTTTCGTTTAAACTTGCTGGTCGAAGAGGACCAAGAGGATCTCTATGTCCGCCCTTTGGCCAGCACCGGAGACGCCATTCCTGGCATTTTACGCCGGTGCCTGGATTCAGGTCCGCACGCCCGTGCTGCAAGCACTTTATTAACTGAGTCGTAGTCCCAGCCCCATGCATGTTTTTTTTTTTTTTCCTCTCACTTGCATGTTTTGTACCAAAGTTCCCAACAATGGCAGCACTTCGGTCTCACCTTGCCCTCTCTCTGTGCCAGGTCGTCACCCTCGCTGTCTACACGTTCTTCTTTGCGTGCCTGATCGGACGGCAGTTCCTGGATCCCACCAAAGGCTACGCGGGGCATGACCTGGATCTGTACGTCCCCATCTTCACCCTCCTCCAGTTCTTCTTCTACGCAGGATGGCTCAAGGTAGTCAACAATCTCTGTGTCCCAGACACTCTGCAACCCCCCTGGTCCCAGGCTCTTCCACACAGATCCTCCACTGAGTCTTTGGCAAATAGTGAATGACTCAAGGGTAGACTTAATGCATACTAGCTCAAAGACGTGAGTGCTTTTCCATCAAGATTAAACCGGCGAGTACAGAGGCTGGACTGTAGCGGTCTGAGGTAGTTCATTTATGCAAACATTCCTCTTACCGCTATGGATTTTTCTCCAAGTCTCTGTGTGCTCCCACTAGGATTTCAGTAATGTAATTAAAGTAATAACTGCACCGGTGTTGGTCTCTCGGCACAACCGGGCAGAGGGAATGAGAGCCCCAAGTCTCTGAGAGCAGACCTGAGCTCCGCTCTGTAAATCATTAAATGCAGCCCCCTGAGTTTCACTGGCTGTCACACCCGTGAAAGGCATTCCATTTTCAAAAAAAAAAAAAACTCATCTGGATTAAGAGTAGAAACAGCAGGATTAACAATGACATTTCCTTCACCTAAAATCTAAAAGCCTGTCAGAGCAGTGAAGAGAAGCTTGTCCAGTCACCGCTGTGGAACCCTGTCTGCCCCCACCACCCCCACCACCACCCCCACTCCCACCCCCACCCCTCTCCAGATGTAAGTCTGTAAATGTCAGAAGCCAGACGCTCCATCACTCAGTATGGGATAGAAAAAAAAAAAAAAGCCAAAGGCAACAGTTTCCTTAAGTACAATGACACCTAGTAATACTTTCAGGGAAGACTAACGAAAACAAAATTTCCAAATACTTGGCCTTGCAAACAGTCACATGTGGTCAGGCCTTTGGGTTGGGACGGACTCCTGCAAGTAGTACTTCTTACATTGGCTTGGCTCTTCATAAGTACATTGGCATTTTAAATCGTACTCCAACGACAAACAGCATGCCCTTCAAATGGCAACAATGTTTTTAACCAGATGGCAGTGATTCATAATAATTTTTACTCACTTCCTCTGAGCGAGAAAGAGCAAGAGAGAAGGGTTCTGCTAGACGGAAAAGTGAGCTTCACCCCTTTCAACACAGTCGCCACGGCTGACCCGGGTGCTCACCCAAGCTATTACCCTGGTCCATTGTTTGGTTTTGTCCTTTGTCATTGTGCCAAACTTCTTTATTGTCTGCCTGCATCCGTGGTAAGTGTTCAGCTGAACCACAAAGAGATTAGTGGCTCCTTTTTCTGGTGAGACATCTAAATTCCTTTTCTCTAAAACCATTTTTAAAAACACACAAGTGGGGCTGTGTTCAAGATAAGCCAGTATGATTGATAAAAGTGTAGTTCCCACAGGAGCAGATGGTGTCTCCGTTTCCAAAGAACTGCTCTCTCCAAAGTGTAGGGAATACATCTTGATCTCTCCTAGTGCAAATGGGCCCCCCAGGAAAGTAATCCTCATGACATACTTCAGTGCACAGAGATGTCATTTTGACTATGAAATATAGTCTGCAATAACGTATACAAGGCTGATGCTATGAATGTGAAAAATAGGGATATAACAGAAATATTTTTAGGGCTGGGATAGTGGCCCATTTAGTTTAAGCAAAACCTTGAGCAAGAGAAAGACAGCCCTCACAACACAGTGAAGGACTGGCACAGCTCCTCTGAGGAGACTTCCTCCGTCCAAGCAGTATCCACTGTAGCTCTCTCCTTCTCCACCCTGGCCATGCTCTGACAGCTCTGGGAGTTTTCTTCAGTGCTGTTGCCTGGGTCCACCCTCACACTAAGTAAATCATGGTGTCTGGGGAAGGGACCCAGGCATCTGGTTTGCTGGGAGCGTGTTTTGTTTTGCTTATTTTTGTTCTGTTGAACTTCAGGGAGAGGGACTCCCATGCACAATGGAGGTTGGGAATAGCAGCGAGGTGTTTTAGCTTCAATCCTGAAAGGCAAGAGGATAATGTTTTTTAATTATTTTTAAACTCTGTGTGACTGTGTGTGTGTAGTGTGATACATACATGTGAGTGTGTATCCTTCTTAATGTATGTAGAGGCCAGAGTACAAGGTTGAGTGTCTGCCTCTTCCTCTTCCTCCCTCTCTCTCTCTGCCTATTGCCTCGAAAACAGGGTTTTTCACTCCATGGACAGCTTACCGTTTCACTAGACTGGCTGGCCAGAGGACTCTCAGAATACACCATCTCCATCCATGCATTCTGGTGTTACAAGTATGCCCAGCCAAGCCTGGCTTTTTACATGGGTGCCAGGGGTTTGAACTCAGGATCCTGGGTTTGCAGCTTAAGCACTCTTACCTACTGAGTCACCTCCCTAATCCCACGTGGGTAGAGTTTCTACCACATGGTCTCAGAACCTAGAAATTAATGAAGCACACACACAAGCATGCATGCATGTAAAAAAAAAAAAAAAAAATGGGCTTTTACAGACACTTGAAAGTTCAGACAATGTAAGTCCCTGGCATGTAGCTAGTGACCCTGAGGTAGTCACTGGATTGCTTTGGCTCTATAAGGAGCTCCTGGCTTCCCTGGGGTAGGGCAGCACCATCTAGATGAGCAGACAGATCCATTTACAGAGCAAGGCCTATGAAGGGGCTCACTTGCTGATAAACATCTATAGAATAGCCCACTACCCCGTAGGCTGCATGTTTTTAAAACTGACTGTGAACGATCAACTACGGCAGGGGTGAACCTCAAGCTCCTCCCCCGTCTTCACGTGCACTGCTTTCAAGCTCCTCCCCCGTCTTCACGTGCACTGCTTTCAGTCACCCTGTGTCCTCAACTGCAGGTTGCCGAGCAGCTGATCAACCCTTTCGGGGAAGACGACGATGACTTTGAAACAAACTGGTGTATTGACAGAAACCTGCAGGTTAGAGGAACTCTTCTGTCCTTTGTGAACAATAACCGTAAACCACGTGTAAACAGAGTCTGGACGCAGGTTCCCGCACTCGAGAGCGCTAGCCAAACACCGCATTGATCCTTTGGGAACCCTGCAATGTCCCGGATCTCATCTCCATTGCAGTTAAGTCACCTTTCCCTGTGAGGAGGGGTCTGTATAATCTGCCCTCTCCCATCCGGTACAGAGCACGGTTTGAATTCATCCTCTTGCCTTCTCTGATTTGTCCTCCGGAGAGATCGGCAGTGACATAGACTGGTATCCGGACATAATCTTTGTGAATTCCTGAGCACAACCCATCAGCCCCCCAGTAATCAGACGTGCAGGGAGGGGGCCTAAGCTGCATGGGCTTCTTTCTCACAGTCATGAATGGAGCTCCTTACCCGACCCTAGCTGCTCACAAAGGCAGGAGGGGATTCTCTTTCTAGGGAGGGCTCCCTTCGGAACCTGTGTCTGAAGGCTTCATCATCCATCGTTTGAAGCCCTGCCAGTCTGTCAGGGAGGAAGCTCTAATGTTTCCCTCTCTGTCAAAACTGGATTCCCAGAGGCTTAATAGTTTATCTGTCACTTTGTCTAAGCCAAGACAGAGAGGCAGTTACCGCGGCACAGGTCTGTTGACACACACAGATGTAGCCAGGCCTGGTGGCAGATGCCTGTGACCTCAGGACCAGGTAGCCGAGAAAGGAGAATTGTGTGTTCAAAAGTAGCTGGGGATACAGACTGAGACCCTGTTTCAAAGAAAGAGAGGAAGGGGGTGGGGGTTGAAGTTAGGGCATACAGGAAGCGGGAGAAGGTAGAGGTGGTTTGTGGGAACGCAGAAGGACAGAGAATGTTCATCTCTGTACTGCCCGGTGTTGAATGGTGGCTGTCAGGGAGCCACCGAGATGGCACTGTATCTGGAAAAAAAAAAAAAAAAAAAAAAACATGAAAAAGGAACCTTGCAGATGACACAAAGCCCTACACTGGGACATGTGGACAGAGGGTGAACGGGGGTACACAGTCCCACAGCTCCATTTACAGTGGTGCCGGGCGTTCTTAGACAGGAAAGAACACATATACCTTCCCACAGAGACTGGGACACAGCAAGTGTGTCTTTGGGCTTTCCTGATTTCCCTCAGACCCTGCCCTGTTCTCCAACACCCATCCAGCTTGAAACTCCTCCCACCTAAGCTGTCCTAACAATACAACACTGATTCCAGGTCT
The DNA here is from genome assembly GCA_021653895.1 of Mastomys natalensis. Classification (NCBI taxonomy): domain Eukaryota; kingdom Metazoa; phylum Chordata; class Mammalia; order Rodentia; family Muridae; genus Mastomys; species Mastomys natalensis. The sequence continues at coordinate 120,022 of JAJTUV010001629.1, read as the reverse complement.
CTCTTTTGGCCGTGGATGAAATGCACATGAGCTTGCCCAAGATGAAGAAGGACATTTACTGGGATGACTCTGCTGCCCGGCCGCCGTACACACTGGCAGCTGCCGATTACTGCATACCCTCCTTTCTGGGCTCAACAATCCAAATGGGTAAGCATGTTTTTAAAACACCTTTGATATTTTGGAGAACTTTAGAAATCTACTGTATGTATGTACATTTGTATGTATGTATGTGATAGGCATGTGTCATGTGGCACATGTAGAGGTCAGAGAACAGCTCTGAAGGGTCAGCTCTCTTGATCCATGTCTATACAGATTCCCAGGATCACTCAGATCATCGGGCTTACGTACCCACGTGGCACAGACATGGTTGTTTCCGAGGCTATCTCTAAGCTGAGTTCCATACGTATATACAATGAAATATGATCATATCCATCCCCAACTTCCCCAAAACATCCGCCTTACAACCTCATTGTTTCTTTTTCTTCTTCCTTCTCCTCCTGCTCCTCTTTTCTCTTCTTCCTCCCTTCAAAGTCTAATTAATGCTGCCGACATGTGTCCTAGAATATGGGAAGCACATCAGGGGCTACATCCTCTAAGGATGATTCTCCCTCCCACGGCTCAACAGTAAGGGGCGGGGCCTTAGAAGTAACTCCACCCCATCCCGACCCCGGCCATCCGTGCTGCAACTCAGGTCGGCTTTACCTTATACAGGTCTCATGATTTTCGAAGCTAGGGTACCCTTCTCCTGCTCCCGTGTCCTGGCCCCGGGACTCCCCATGCGCAAATATCTAGCCTCCATCCTCTGCCTGTAAAGCTCTGCTCTGACATCTCCAAATCCTCATTAGCAATGGTTTGTGTGCACACTTGTTCCAAAAGGGCCTCTGGAGCCAAGAGCCCTTTAAAACCCAAAGCAAAAACACCGGAAGTGGCATTTCGGGAGTTGTGGCAAACAATGAGAGAAAGTCAGGCATCAGGAGGGTGATGTAGGTGCCCTCCCTTACAGAAGGTTGCCTACAATAACACAGCCTTGTTTCCAAGGCCGGACTCTTCTGTCCTTCCAGGCCAGCGCCCTCCTCCTAACTCCAGCCTCTCGCTCAGTCTTGAGGAAGGGCAGTTGCCTGCTGCTGGCCCTCCTCAGCAAATCCAGTTCCTTCTCAGCCACAGAACGTCACAGCCACCTAGCAAGCCTCTCAGTTTCCAAAATCAATGACACGTTTCTCTGTGAGCTTGCTTTTAGATAATTAAATATGCTCTGTCCTTTCCCCAACTCCCTCCATGGAAGAACACAATGTATCTGATGCTCTGCGACATGGAGTAAAGGAGCTGGCACCAGAGCCAGAGCCTGGGAATCTGCTCAACATTCTGTGCCTGTCCTAATGCCCACTTAGTTGTTTCTGCATGCCCCGTCCAACAGGGCATTAAACAGGGGTCGGGGAGGTCACCTGAAAGAGACTGGGGGGAAAACAGGCAAACACGAAGAATGACAATTTGTCTATAGTCTGATCAAACCACCATTTTTACTTATTCACACAGGGGTTATAAACACAAAAAGGCAGGATGTGGGGAAGGGGATGACGCAGGAGCGTAGGTGTTCAGGGGGAGTACAGATATCTTCCAGAACAGAGTGTCAGCTGGGTGAAGGTTCAGGGGACAGGTCACCATGACTCTGCCTATGATTCGCTTGTTCTTATCTAAGTTGGTACTATCCACCAAGGCTACCCAAGGTCTATGACTATCCACAAAACCTTTGACTACTTGTTCTCATCCAGGCTGGTAAATTTCCATCAAAGCTGCCTGTTTACAATATCTTATAGCTATCTGTTTCAGTGTTTTTCCACAGAGACCCAAGAGTTTGTGCTAGCAGGCTGACTTAGGCCTATGGCTGATTTTAGGCCTTCAGTGTATAAGCAAGGCTGCCCCTGACATCTGCATAGTGGGTTAAAATTATTGAAGGGGATGCAAGAATTTTGTTTGATCCACATATTTGCCCTGGTTATAATTTTGCCAACTCCTGTGCTCCTCAAAAAGAATTAAATTGTTCTTCCTAAATTTGGAAACATAGACAGTCGACAAGATCTTTGAAAGACAATGCCTGCTCCAACAGATGCTGGGGAATAATAAATGAGATTATAACCATAAAATACCGTAGACGTGGTTACAGAATACTACCACTATTATCAGTCAGTCAGGCCTTTGATTTGTGGATTCCAGACTGAGGCACAGAAAGACTAAATAAATCTAAATTCTTTTTCATATTAAGTCAACTGTAGGGACAGAAATAAAACAAACGAGAGAAAAGCAGAAGATATAATATTTAAAACTGCAGAAAAAATTTATCAGTTGTCAAAGAGAAGGCCTTTCATCAAAATGGCTGACTTATCTCCTGGTGGGGAGGGGCACAGAGATGAGCCAATGGAGTGAGCGTGGTAGGGGGGACCATGGACGAAGGACCCTGAGAGGTCCAGCTGAGCTCTGGTAGAACCGCCTAATCAACAAAATCAATAGGCAACCGCTCACCTGCTCTGACTTTTCTGCAGTAGTGAGGGACATTGAAGGGAAACTTCACACTCCGGAGAATTTCCCTGTGGGATCACAGGCTACCGGGGGTCAGGTCTTCACAGAACCGCCTTTGTGTGCGGTGACTGCTGACACTTCCTGTGGTTGTGGCACTTAATGTTTCTAGTCACCTGAGACAGAAAAACAAACTCAAACCAATGGACCTAAAAATTAGCCTGACTCCAGAGGTTCGGGGAATGAGAGGGGTTCACGGTTGTCTAATCTTTCCCTTTTCGTTCTGGGCCTCTCTCCCAAGGCTCAGTTTTCAGGCAGCCTCTCCTCCTCAAGAAGGCAGCTAGCCGCCCCAAGCCTATTACCTCCCTAATCCCAATGGAAAGGGCACACGATTCTTTCCAACTTTCCAAACTCAAGTGCTGGCTTCACCATGGTTAGCTGGAATTGACCAGCATGTGCATTCTCAAGCTAACAATAGACAGGGGGAGGGGGGCACAGGATTTAAGTAGCCAAGGCTGGCTCATGTGTCTCTGCAGAGCATATATGAAAACCATGAGTGTATGTATGTATGTATGTGTGTATATGTATACATAATATATGCATATATATATTAAAGTATGTATATATATAAACATGTATATAAGTATATATACACATATGAGTATATATGAAAGCCATTCTTCGATAAGGAAAAATTTAATTATATATTGTTAAAGTCAGCGGTTCTCGACCTTCCTAACACTGTGACCCTTTAATACAGTTCCTCACCTGTGTTGACCCCCAACTATAAGATTATTCCATTGCTACTTCATAACTGTAATTTTGCTAATGTGAATTGTAATATAAATATCTGATATGCAGGATGTATTTTCATTATTACAAATTGGCCCAAAGGGACCAAGACCTACAGGTTGAGGTGTACAGTCCATGTACATTTAAATCAGAATTCACATTTGGCGTATCTTTTTATATCACCTTTTCAGACTTGTAGCCACAATTCCCATGAGCCAGAAATTCTAAAATCAAGAAAACGTCCTTGAACGCTGAGCCAAAGTACTGTGAAAGGGCAGCCTGGGGAATGGCGCTGCTCGTATTCAACAGAGTTAGAAATGACTTTCACAGTCACACAATATGCACCTCCGCAGGAAAAAGAGTTTCCTTTGTGGTCGGTATTAAGGAACACATCCAAACCATAGGTTTTCTTCCTCTATACGCTAGCTATGCAGAATGAAATACCACCCCTTAAACCTGAAGTACAAATTTAATTTTACTTATACCTTCACATAGAGAATGCACTCTGGGTAAGCTTTTTCCAGATTCCTACTATGTAGTAAATTGTGTGCCAGACACTAGTCATGGGGCGTAAGAAAGGGAAGGGGTGGGGATAGGTCAAGTGTCATCTTAGGGCGTGATGTCCTAGGAGAGTGAAGGGGGCTCAGACTGGCCAAGGAGGGGGCAAGGTCAGGTGCCATGAAGGAGGAGGGGGGTGGTACCTGAGGTGCTCCCAGCGTCTGTCACCACAGTGTGCTAATCCAGAGGCAGCTTCAGGAAGCCTGTCTGTCTCTGTTCAATCAGATCTAAAAAGTGCTATTTAAAAATCTGGTTTCGCTGGGCGGTGGTGGCGCACGCCTTTAATCCCAGCACTTGGGAGGCAGATGGATTTCTGAGTTCGAGACCAGCCTGGTCTTCAGAGTGAGTTCCAGGACAGCCAGGGCTACACAGAGAAACCCTGTCTCGAAAAACCAAAAAAAAATTGGTTTCATAAACTCTAATATCAAATCAGTCCTATCTTCCAATTTTGTATAGAATATGCTAAAAAAAAAAGCTTCAGAATCAAAACTTGGTAGGAAAATGCCCGCTTAAAACTCGGAAAGGGGGCTGGAGAGATATCTCAGCAGTGAATTCAAATTCTAGCAACCACATGGTGGCTTACAACCATCGGTCATGAGATCTCATGCCCTCATATGGGATGTCTGAAGACAGCTACAGTGTACTTACATGTAATAAATAAAAATCTTGGGGAGCCGGCCGGAGTGAGCGGGAGAAGGGAAGTGGGAAAAAACTCAGAGAGGAAGACTGGGTAACGGATCAGAAGTAGATGAAGCACTTACCATGCAAGCAGAAAGATCCCCCATACCCAAAGACACATGAAGACAGACACAGCATACACACCTATAATCCCAATGTGCCCATGGCAAAATAGGAAACAGACAAAAGAATCTCGGGCAGCTCTAGAGCCAGCTAGGCCGGTGTACATAGCTGTGAGGGACAGTCTCATGAAGTGGTAAGACCAGCACTCTAGATTGTCCTCTGACCTCCACATGCATGCTTTGGTATGTATGCATGAGCACATATACACATGCGCGCGAACACACACAGAGAATCTGAATAAAGTACCCAAATCAGAAAGATTTAATAATCAATGATAATTGCAGTATAACCCCCAATCTCCATCGGGCAAGCCAGCTCATGAACTAATTAAACAATGAAAAAGTGTTCTTCCATGTTTAAAATGTCCCCGTTGTCTTACCTGAGACCAGTTCAGCTAAGCGCTTAGTTCGTCCTTTTGTCCTGATGTGAGACACTACTGTTTTAATAAGGGCACCTTTCTGTTAGTGTAACCACGAAGACACTGTCAACCAAGAGGAAGAAACCTTCTGAAACCAGCCAAAAGAACTGTCCACAAAACACACATGAAAACACACCCAAACCCTAAGTGAGCATGGGTCCCGGCGGGACGGTAATAAAGACTTACAGCCAGGTCTATAATCCCAGCACTTGAGGAGTTAAGGCCAGTCTGCGGCTATAGAGAAAGAAGACCCAGTCTCAAAACACTGATCAATTAACTAACCAATTAATTAATGAGAAAGTAACACTTATAAAACAAGATATGCCCCTAGTGTTATACACACACACACACACACATACACACACACACACCTATTACAAGATTGTATAAATATAAGATGGGGATCGTGGCATGGTAAACATGCTTAGACGTTCTACCAGAAAGATAACTAGAGAGTCATCATTTTCAACACAAACAATGAAATTTTCCAAAATAAGTCTTAAATATTTCCATTTCTAACCAGAAGGAATTCTTAACAGATTAGGCTATTTCTCCTCTCTACAAAGCAGATCCTTTTGCCACATATGTGGTGTGTTCACCTGCGTGTGTATGTATAGGTATGTATGTATGTATGTGTGTATTTAGAAATAGAAGGAGAGCCGGGCAGTGGTGGTGCATGCCTTTAATCCCAGCACTTGGGAGGCAGATTTCTGAGTTGAGGCCAGCCTGGTCTACAGAGTGAGTTCCAGGACAGCCCGGGCTACACAGAGAAACCCTGTCTTAAAAAAACAAAAAACAAACAACAACAAAAAAATAGAAGGAGAATGCTTTTATCTTCATGTGATACCATCATGAGTCACTCTAGGATTCCATTTTTATTCCTTGATGTTACCGAGACACCAGTGTTGGAGATGACGAGGAATACAGTGTATGGCCATTAAAGACCTGAAGTCTCATAGCTCCCTTTCATCCTGTCATGAAAATCAAAACACCCAACAGAAAAAAGCAGCAGTAATCCCTCAAGAGCTTTAGAACCCAACAAGCTGTCCGCTGTGACAGACAACCCCAACCTCGAGAAATGGAGCCCACCGCGTCTCGGCAGTGCTTGCTCCTTGCTCAACTGACATAAAGCATGCTCACCCATGTGCGTGCAGACTGCTCACCGCTCCCGTTAAATAACATGCCACTCCTCTGTACATTTGCAGTAATCTTCTAGAAGGATCCATGTGGCAAAAGGATCTGCCTAGTAGAGAGGAGAAAAGCGTGGTCTGCTAAGAATTCCTTCTAGTTAGAAATGGAACATTTTAAGACTTATTTTGGAAAACTCCATCATTTGTGTTGAAAATGATGACTCTCTACTTATCTTTCCGGCAGAACTTCTAAGCATGTTTACCGTGCCAGGATCCCCATCTTACACTTATCCAAACTTACACAATGTACATAAAGGATTCAAGCTGGTACAATAGATAATACTAATTCAAATACACAAAAATGCGTATTGTGTCAAGCAAAGGTCTTGCTAAAGTTCATTAATTTTTTTTTCATTAAATGTATTTCTAGCCAGGCTTTTTTCAATCATCATTTCTTAGCTAATATGTTCAAATAGTTTATTTTAGCTTTATAAGAAAATACATAGTGTGGTAGATACAGTGGCATGCTTATGTTATTAACCACTAAAAATAGCTCAAGTTCTAAATCACTAACTTCCTCAAAAATGTACTCTTGGCATATTGATTCCCTTTCCCCTAATGGACCAGAAAGGAAGGAGCAGCCAGCCTTCCAAAGAGATGAATGCACACTAAGTCCATCACCGCCATGGGGATTCTTCGCCTGCCAACACGGGGGTCACCTTAGGTGCTCAGTTCTCACCTTTAAATAGTATCAGGTGTGCATGGCTTAATTGTCTTTGCCAAGAGAACATCTGCAGAATACAATAGTATTCAGGGTCAGGGGGGCGAGGGAGGCTGGGCCATAGTGCCTCCGTCAAGTTGTGGGGATCGTGACATCATAGCTGAGGTGGTATCGTGACATTAGATAAGCCTCAGGAAAGGTGTGGGAGACCAAACTTGTCACAACTCCTGGTCCGAACTCTCAAATAGGCCACAAAGAGGTGGTGGGAAGGTCAAGGTTCTAGAACGGTTTCCAGCCTGAGTGACTCCCAAGATGCCCCATGTGTAAGAACTGTCCACCAGAAGGCTGGGTGGACACAACATTTTGGTCATTAACTTTTCCTCATAACCCTTAGTCCCTTGCCTCCCAGTTCAGCACGAGGGTTACTCGTCCATTTGTACTCGTCCGTATTTACATGAGATTAAAAACAGGTGTTCCCCTCTTATACGTTTGGTAGCTCTGTTGCCTGTGTCCAACTGCTCCTCTGCCCTGAGAGGCTCTCAGGCTCCTCACCAGCTCTTGCCAGTGTAGCCTCCCGGCTCTGAGAGCGCCACAGTTTTAAAACAATCAAGCTGACATGGGAAATAGAACTCCCCATGTTAAGTACCATTCTCCTAAGCTCCTCGTTTCAATTATGTTAAGACGACTTTTTATTATTTGAGTTTTAATTGTCAAAACACTATTTCAAATGTGGAACAAAGAAAGGCCAGTGAGGTGGCGTTTGCTCTCTCCACTTCCCAAAGCTCTGTAATTACACCGTTACACTAGGGAGGACAGACTTGCTTCAAAAACAGAACAGAACAGAACACATTAAGTCTTCCACGTCATTCGTTAGGGGCCTGTTCTGGTCTTTATACATCAGACACATACTAAGAAGTGGGCACTGTGCTGTGGCCCTTGGAAGCCAGGCTTTTGCCTTCCTTGTGATAGTAACAAGGATGGAGATTGTTCTGCACCCTGAGCAAGCTTCTCTATAGTCGACACTGCTTACGCCCTTAGTGCTTGTGTCTGATGGTTCTCTAGGTGTTCGATGGATGTTTTTAAATGCCGGGTCTTGTTCTTCTTTTTCAACATTGGCTATGAAACTAGCTTCCACTGAGACATCTCTCCTCTCTGTTGTATGGCTTCCTTCCTTCTATATTTCCTTCAAAAGCAGTCTGTATGGGACAACCTTGCTCACTCCCACGTGTCCTGCATCTGTGCGTGGGTGACTTAACAGAGGTGACAATGTCTAGCAGATGGCAGGAGAAGAAAATAATCCTGAAAGGCCAGGGCAGGACAGAGCTGTCTCCTAGCTCCCGTCATGTAGTCAGCCCTGGCCTCCTGCCCTGAATCTCCCAGCTTCTGCCAGCCCTTGTACACCCTCTCCACACACAGCCAGTGCCCCGCTCTGATAACTAGCTGCTAAGTCATCCTATCTAAGGTTTTCAACTGTCTGGGGATGCTCCCTACTGCGGTGACAGTTTTTAAAGAACTCTTTCAAAGAAGAGAAAGGCCTTTACTGCTGAGCGTTCTTGCCAGTTCCTCTGCCCCCCACACCCCCCGGGACTGCTTCTGAGAGTTGCCAGTGACTGACAGAATCCTTTTCACTGCGTTTGTTCTCCAAAGTTCTCTGACGTGTGCCACCCTTTCAACTCCTGAGCAACATAAAAAGGCAGGTAAAATGTCATCGTTACCAGTGTGCCGTGTGTGGTGTGGAGTCACAGAGTCTCCCAAGATGGCAGGGCTAGTATCTTACCTGGTGGCAGCATGCTGCCCCTCAAGTTCCCAGAGTCCTTTGTCCTACTTGAAACAACTCTTTCCTTCCACCTCCCTAAACTGGTGACTACGTAGCACCTTCTGGAATGTCCTCCCTTGTCTAATTGCCTGCCTGTCTCAATTCAAATGAGTTCCGAAATACAAACTGGCTGTTTCAGCCGACCATCCCTAATACAAAGTAACAAAATGATGTAGCATGTAACGATTCAGCTATGATTGTTTAAGTGCTTTTACATTGGGGCCTCTCACATGTGCGAAAAAATATACTTTAAAAATTAAATGAAGGTACAGGTATGTTCAATCTCCAACATGTCAGCAACCAGGTACGTACAGTAGTAGCATCCCAGTACTTGGAAGGTAGAAACAAAAGGATACATTTGAAGTCTCTCTACATAATGAGATCGAGAGCGACACTGGACTTTGTCCCTTTATTTTTTTTTAACATATCCTCTAATCTTTGGGCCATTCTGTTCTTAAACTGAGTTTCTACATATCAGAACATCAAAACGCATCATACATAAACATACACACTGTACACACTAGACATATAGATACACATACACATGTCCATCACGCAAGAACATCAAAACCCTGGCTTTTAGAGAAAGGGGGAGACGGTAGGTGTTGAGTGTCAGCAAGATTGTTTGGTGCCGGCGACACTCAGAAGAAAGGCCACCCATTCTGTAATACTGAGGAGTTGTGCAGCTGCTCTGTCCTGACACAAGGACCTTGGGGACACCCCTCATTACTTCATCATGAGGTCCGTGAGACCCCAAGTGTCCTTCCCAAGGCCCAGTTTCAGGCTGGAGGTGTGGGACCCTTCCAAGGCGCATTTCCTACCCTACACACATCAACACTGCTGTTCACGTAGCCTTTCTAGTGCAGGCAATAGCAAAACCAGACAGTTTCAGCCTGGAACGCAAAGCCCAAACCCTCACACCCACCCAAAGACTGTCATCCTGGCCAGGACCAACATCATCCATTTCACACCAACTCAAAAGCAGGCTAATTCCCTCTCCCTTGTTCGTCCTAAGTCACTGCTTTCTCGGGAAATGTCCTGTCTGTTCTTCATCTATGCTGGTCTAATTCTTTGTAAAAAAAAAAAATAATAATAATAAAATAATTGCTGGCACAAAAACTCAATTTCAAACATAGATGTTTATACCCATGCCTTCTTCCTCCTTTAAAATTGTACCTTTTTTTTTTTTTTTTTTTTTTTGGTTTTTCGAGACAGGGTTTCTCTGTGTAGCCCTGGCTGTCCTGGAACTCACTTTGTAGACCAGGCTGGCCTCGAACTCAGAAATCCGCCTGCCTCTGCCTCCCAAGTGCTGGGATTAAAGCGTGCGCCACCACCGCCCGGCTTAAAATTGTACCATATAAAGTATGTGCTGTAACAAAGTGTTCATGGTTGAGGCTCAATAAAATTTAGCAGGTAAATCTTGTGTATCTACACCACAGTCTTCCGAGGCAGGAAAGTATAAATATGGCGGGTCTCCCCAGTGTGGATCAGCTAGCAGACCTGTTCCCAGTCAGCTCACTTCCTTATCTGGTTTTTTCCTGTCTAACCTAGTGAGTTATTGTGATTGCTGTGGGTGAGTGTACCTCTCCACAACTCTAGTGTACAGGTGGGGCTTTTGTTCTTTTTTTATACTTGCTTAGTGTGTATGAGTGTATAAAGTGTGTCTATGTGTATAGTGTGTGTGTATGTACATGAATGTATATATGTGTATGAATGTGTATCAATGTGTGTATATATGTGTATGTACATTTGTGTGTGTATACATGTTTGTGTATGTGTCTGTGTTGAGCAAACATAAGCCTTTGTGTATATATGGAGTCACAAGATAACTTACCAATACCTGTTCTGTCCTTCTATCACGTGGTTCCAGAGCTCAAAATCTGCTCATCAAGATAGGTGGCAAATGCCCCATCCACTGAGCCATCTTGCCGGTCCATGTTGCTTTGTTTTGTTTATTTGATTTTCCCTTTTGAGTCACAAAGTTCTGAAACAACATTAATACGGATTCTTGTTCTAGAAGACCAAGACCCTTTCTCTGGCAGTTTATGTAGTTAAGGGGAGACAAACCAAATGAATTGTCAGTGTCCCAAGAGGAAGCATATGTCTGTCCCATAAAGAGTGTGCCAGCGTGACCTCGTGTTCTCAGAGCACCTCCAGTGTGGCAGTCGTAGTGAGCGGCTGTATTTGCCACTCGTCCGTGTCCTCCCCAGCTAAGTAGATTGCTGTAAAGTGTGACTAATTAGGTCCTGTGAGCTGACCTAATGAAACCCAACCAGCAGGGTCACCAGGGCCACCAAAGCATGAGTCTGCATCTCCCAAGGGATGATGTAACAGGATCCACACTGGCTCTGGAGGGAGGGCCAGGAGACTATCCGGTAGCCAAGGACACTGCTGGGGCTTCAGAATAACAGCCTGCGGCTGTAATCGAGCCCCGTCCCAGGACATTTAGCTGGCGATCCTCTCATCCATCTTTTATTCATAAGCGCAGGGGCACATTTCCTCTGGCAGTTCTCTGTGTGCTCTCACCTGCATCCCATCAGCCTTTTCCTGCACATCCCAGAAGGCATCCTGTCACCGTGGGTGTGATCACCGGCCCTGGACTGGGACGGCATGGTTGCTGCTGCTCCCCGAGCCAGCGCGAGCCACTTGTCACTTCAGGGCAAGTGTCCAAGTTGTTCTTCAAACCCCATTAAGGCTAAAGCTGACAGAGACGTGGGACAACTCTCGACTCTGAGGCAGGGGTAGACCTCACCGCCAAAGGGCTTCCTTGCCTCATTTGCATATTTTACTGAATCCTTGAAGGGGATTGAAAAGAATAGACATGTCATCCCGCATCTTATATGTCAGCATTTCCATGGGGAATTCTTAACCGTAGCAAGTCTATCAAACCTACCAGGGGACCCCAACCACAGAGGGAGCCCACCTCACCTCCGTATGTCCCATCCATGATGTTCTGACTCCCTCCCTGAGCCCTGACTGAGTAGCTGAAGTGCCAAACATTCGCCAGACACTAGCTCAGCACACATGCGGCACATAAGCAGTATGAAGGTCAGAAGACAAACTTTCTAGGGTCCTTTCCCTTGGGTTCTTGGGATCAAGCTCAGGTTGCCAGGCTTAGGTGGCAAGCAGTAAGCACTGAGCTATCCCACCAGTCCTTGAAGTCGCTTGAGTTTAGCTATAACCCATTATTTTTTTTATAAGGGAAGGGGAATGATGAGTCCCAGGGAAGTCTGTCTTTATTTCAACTCTAATAAAAAGAGGAAAATGCACAGTGTACACTAACGTTCAAGTTGCTAGGTCAGTAATTTTAAAAAGTGTGATCCAGAAAGCCCGGAGGTCACCAAGACGCCAGAAGGGAGTAGTCCATATGGGTAAGACTATTTTCATCCTAACACCATGGTGCCGTTCCTTCATGTCCATGCCTTCATACGTTTACGAAAAGCCCCTCTGGTCTGTTATTTGGCTTCCACTGGTTTCAATTCCACAGAGTCAACCACAGCCCAAAGATATTAAGTGGGAGGTTACGGAAACAACTCATCGGTCGTAAATTGCGTGCCACCCTGACGGGGCGGGGATATGTGGGGCTCTGACAGCACCCCATCTGGGTGTGAGCCAACCCCTCTGTCTGGTGTATCTGCAGTGCACGCCCTACCTGCCCCTAGGCTCCCTACCCACCTCAGTTATCAGATCGACAGCGGTACCTGCGTGCTTGTGGTCAGAAAGATAATTTATTTTCTGCTTAATAATAACCTTCAAGAGTAACAGCACTGATAGTTTTGGGCTCTGTCTAAGAGAGGCTGGGAGATGTGTCCCTTACATGAAAGTGAAAGTTCTTGATTAATGAAAAAAAAAATGCCGTTTATTAATACAGACAAGGATGAATCTACCCATGATATCGGTAAGAATGGAAAGAGAACCCACGATACTTTTGCTATCATGATCAATGCTGCAAACATTACAGAAAGATAGACAAGATGGCTCGGCTGATAAAAATAGACTTGCCACAGAAGCCTGATGACCTGAGTGGGATCCCTGGAACCCACACACCGGAGGGAAAGAATTGACTCCCACAAGCTGTCCTCATCAGAGGGCACTCTGCAATCACGCCACGACACGTGTGCCCACACTCACGACACACGCACTATCTACAGAGAAGCATAGTAATAATATTTCTTTAGCTTAAAAGTTATTTAGCCACATAGCCAAGTGTGGTAACGCATGCCTGTAGTCCCAAAACTTGGGAAGTGGAGGTAGCAGGATTACAAGTTCAAAACATCCTAGGCAGTATAGCCTGGGATACATGAGACCCTGTCTCTAAATAAGTAAGTTATAGCCATGAGTGGTACATGTTTAGCTAAGATAGGAAAGGCAGCCCATCCACAGTCTGGTATATCTATCTGGGAATCCACTGAGGATCTTGGGATGTAGCTTCCAGAGATAAGGGGAGACGTCTATTCAGTGGAATTTTCTAGAGGCGACCCCGATATAAGATGACGTCATCACTTCGTTCTTTTCTTTCTTTCTTTTTTTTTTTTTTTTTTTTTGGTTTTTCGAGACAGGGTTTCTCTGTGTAGCCCTGGCTGTCCTGGAACTCACTCTGTAGACCAGGCTGGCCTCGAACTCAGAAATCCGCCTGCCTGTGCCTCCAAGTGCTGGGATTAAAGGCGTGCGCCACCACCGCCCGGCTCATCACTTCGTTCCTAATGGACCATGTGCTCATACATTCTTGCCCTCTACATTTCCTCAGTTATCATTTTGACTGTGTAAGCGGCAGTCGCTGTGACTCACCTCTTAACTTTGTGACCACCCCACGTTCGTCCTGCAGCTAATCTGTCTTCTGGCATGTGCTTCCTTCAGGCTGTCCGGGTCTGACTTCCCCGCCGAGGACTGGCTTTGGAACTATGAGAAACAGGGCCACCGGCACTCGGTGATGAGAAGGGTCAAGCGCTTCCTGAGTACCCATGAGCACCCGGGCAGCCCCAGAAGGAGGAGGAGTTTCGGCAGGCAGGCGAGCGACAGCTCCATGTTCTTTCCCCCAAGCCCAGCTCGGGATCTGCTGGATGTGCCCTCCAGGAACCCCCACCGAGGCTCACCTACCCGGAAGCAATCCCACTCCCAAGAGGGCAGCCCTAAGCTGCACTCCAGCATGGGCGAACTGTCCACCATCAGGGAGACCAGCCGCACCAGCACGCTGCAGAGCCTGACCCCGCAGTCCAGTGTGAGGGCCTCCCCTACCAAAATGCCCCAGGTCCCCGAGGTCCTGATCACTGCAGCTGAAGCACCGGCGTTCTCAGCGGACAACCATCATCAGGACTCCGCTACCTCCATCTTGAGCCTCGAGTTCACTGGGGTGCAGCCGAGCGGGACTGAGCAGCAGGTAGAGCCCACAGGGAAGGCGACACCACCTGGAGACCCCAATCCCCAGACTATTTCAGACGGTACTGAAAGAGACTTGTTCAAGTTTGAGGAAGACCTAGATGATGATCGATTCCCCAAAAGGTGGAGCCTGCCAGAGTTTCGGGAGTCCAGGCACACCTCCCTGGGAGACTTAGGTCCGGATCCTGCGAGTCCCGGGATACTATTTTACTTGACACGGGAACATCCTCAGAGACCAACGGAACTCATCCTGGGGCTGGCTCTGCCGTCTCTCCCGACATCCTGTACTTAATGGAAAACTTGGATAAAGAAACGGATATCCTGGAGTTTAACAACGAGCACTCTGAAGAATCCCCTAAGGGAACACCACAGCGCCCCAGGACCTGGTTCTAGCCCTGCTTCCTACTTTACATAAAGCTGTCCTCACCAGTCTGGAAACAGCCCCCCAGGAACTGGCCAGCATTTAGAGAAATGATCCTACTGTACAAGCTACTTAGAACTCTGAAGGGCATTATGATCCTGCAAATCTCAAACACATCCACATTGTCTAGCAAAAAGAGGCTTTCATGGAAATTATACAGCCCAAAATGATTAGCATAACCAAATAAGGGATATCATATAAATGTATACACCTACATTGGATTAGCTTTGGAAAGAGCCATAACAGATCAGAGTTCAATCCGGTAGAAACAAAGGCTCGGACACAAAGGGTCCTGTTTCTTTCCTGGCTTCTTCCTGTATCTCTCTCGTTTTTTTGTTTGTTTGTTTGTTTGTTTTCTTTAACTACAGAAGCAAGAGACAAACCATGCCATGCCATGCCCAGAGGCCCTTTTCTGCTCATAGTTGTTCCACTGACTTCCTGACCACCTCACGCCCACCTTCTATAACTATTGTCACCATCTTTCTGTGACCCTTAGATCCCTCAGCAGCAGAAAACTTCCATTTCTCTTCAAGAACTATTTCATTCATTGTCTGAGCTTCGTTTTTCCCTCTCCCTCTTTACCCTCTTCCTCCATTTTCCTCTTCCCTTCTCACTCGTCTAGCTCCCTCTGTGACTCTAATCTGTCCCTCTTTCCAACTCTGTCACTCACTTCTTGTCACGGGTTCAAACTTCGAGCCACTGGTACAGGAATCTAACACACCCAGCGTCCAATGCTTCCAGCCTTGCTGGGGTTGGGTTGATGGTATCTACCACTATCTCAAACTGTTCTGCCTCCTCCTCCTGCCGCTGCTGCTCCTCCTCCTGCCCCTGCTTCTCCTCCTGCCCCTGCATCTTGGACACAGGAGAATGAAGCTAAGAGGATATGAAAACTGCATAGCCGAGTGCTACACCACCAAAGGATGGCATGGTTTGGATCTGCTGAACACAGTCCTAAGCGGAAACCATCCCAATCGCGTCACAGCATGGGACCAGTCACTGTGTCTATCGATCGAATCGGGTTGTCTGACTATGAAGCAGGACATTAGAGCTTGTGGATTACAGGGTCCAGGCACAATGAAAACAGAGTTGCCAACCAGTGTTCAGAAGCCTTCGGGTTACGTCCTGCAGGCCCCCAGCTTTGGAAAGCTTTATGTCCTCAGTGCTAGCCTTTCCACCTGGCATGCCACGAAGCTTGAGATGTGGCTTCAGATTCAAGAAACTCTAACAGCAGTGACACTGAGTGGCTGTCTCCGCGCTCCTCGAAATCACGTCTGAAGTCCACAGATGAACTCACAGTCCCTGAAGGAGACCAATGAGACCAACGTACCATTAGCTCCCCTTTAAAGATGAAAGCAGATGCGTCAGAGAACTCCTTTTCCTGAACTCAGATAGCCAGGCTTATCTGGCTCAGGAGCCCACACTTCCTTACTATACCATGCTGTCTGTAAGGCCCTGAATCTACTAGCACTTTGCCCCAGCTTCTAGAGGATGCTCCAAGGCAGCTAGTTACAGATTTGTGCCAAACCTCTCCAGCCCTGGAGACCTCTCTGGATCCTCCCTGCTCAGGACAACCTTCAGCCGCAGAGCAGAGCAGAGCAGAGCTTCCGTCTTTGAGCCCTAGCCATGGCCTTCATGTATCATTACAGAAGAAAGCTGGGAAGAACCGCCTATTCCTTTCCCCCATCACACAGTCCCGATGTGCTGTATTTAATGAACGCATTCCCACAAGACCTCAAATCTCAACAGGCCTCGCAAGGGGCAAAAGGCAATGACCCCTCCCTTACCTGGCTTTTCTTAAAGGACTAGAATGCTATGCTATTAGAAGAGACACTGTACGTAGATACTTCTCTAAGTTGCCCACACCATTAGCTCCCAAGGAAGGACGGTAATCCCCAAAACATGTTATACAGACAGGCTGTGGGCTCAAGCCCCATTACCTCTCTAAAAGGCCAGAGCCCTAACCCTTCCCAGTAGCCACTGCCTCAGACACTTTCCCTGAGAACACACCTTGAGGGGGATGGATGATAAGTCTCTCCTCATCTTATCTTTGGTTCTATTGCTCAAATACAAATAATTGTCTACTTAGCCGCCTTTGAAGAATAGTCAGTTTCCATTCCTAAATCCAGAGTTATCAGCTGGACACAGAATAGTTTTATGAAGAGATGGGAAGGTGTGTCCACTTGTCTATTCCTCTGCATCTCTTCTGCACCTTTATTACTGAGAATCCTTTAAGTTCCTCAACATTTCTTCAAAGTTTGAGATTGTCTCCGCCTTAGTAAAGGTTTCTATGGCTGTGATAAAACAGCATGACCCAAGAGCAAGCTGCGGAGGAAAGAGTTTTACTCGGCTTACACTTCCAGATTGATAGTCCATCACTGGAGGAAGTCAGGACAGGAACTCAAGCAGGGCAGGAACCTGGAGGCAGGAGCTGATGCAGAGGCCATGGATGGTGCTGCTTACTGGCTTGTTCCTCATGGCTTGCTTAGCCTGCTTTCTTATAGAACCCAGGACCATCAGCCCAGGGACAGCCCCACCCACAGTGGGCTGGGCCCTCCCCCACAGAACACTAATTGAGAAAATGTCTTACAGCTGGATCTCATGGAGGCATTTCCTCAACGGAGGCTCCTTCCTCTCTGATGACTCTAGCTTGTGTCATGTTGACACAAAACCAGCCAGGACAACTGACCCCTTGTCAACTGGACACACAAATGCGTCACTACTAAGCCTCAGCTCTTCCTTTCTTACTCATCCTCCAAGAACTATAACTTTAAAGGTCTCACAGTCTCTACGAATTCAAACACATTAAACTTTCAGTCCCTTTAAAATATCTAACCTCTTACATCCAAAGTCTCTTAACTGTGGGCTCCAGTAAAATACTTTACTTCAAGAGGGAAAAAAAAAAATCAGGGCACAGTCACAATCAGAGCAAAGCAAAAGCAAAATCCAACCGCCCAATACCTGGGATCCACTCACAATTTCCCGAACTCCTTCAAAGGGCTTGGGTCACTTCTCCAGCTCTGCCCGCTGTAGCACACACACCTTGTCTTCCGACTGTCTCTACTCCACTGCTGCCGCTGTTCTTGGTGGTTGTCCCTTGGTACTGGCATCTCCAAAACCACTGAGATCCCTTGTTGCAACTGGCTGCATGAGAGTCTCTCATAGGCTCTCTTCCTGGTCCCAAGCCTCGACTTCTTTACATAGCCTTTTCAGTCCTGGGCCTTCAACTGCCACTGAGGTTGCACCTTCATCAATGGCCTCTCCCAGTGCCAACCCTCGGCTGCTTTGCAGGACCCCTTCTTCCCTTCAAAACCAGTACCACCTGAGTGTTTCTTACACATTACCAAGTCTGGTTGCTTTCTTGGCTGCCTCTGGAACACAGCTTCTTTGTACTCTCAGAAAATACTTCCTGGAAGATTTCACCTCAAGTGATGCTGGTCTCTTCTTCATCACACTAATTTCTTAGCTCCAACCAGTTAACCAGCATCAATTGTCCCAGTAATGCAAAGGTTTCACTTTAGTAGTTCTAGTACCTTGTTAATCACAGCCGATTCTTCAGCCCCAGCTAACCAGAACCATAGACTTAAGTCAAAATAGCAAATGGTCCTGCTAGAGTCTTCAGTCTTCCCTCTGAAATGTCACAAGCCAGGCCTCCATCTTCTGCACTGCTCTCAACGTTCTCATCCTCCAAGCTCCCACAGAACATCCCACTGAGCTCTCAACACTCCGCGGCTTTTCTAGCCCAAAATTCCAAAGTCCTTCCACATTCTTCCCCAAAAGATAATCAGGTCTGTCAAATCAATATCCCACTGCACTGGTACTGACTTGTCTTAGTTAGGGTTTCTATTGCTATGATGAAACACCACGATCAAAAAGCAAGTTGAAGAGGAAAGGGTTTTTTTTGGCTTACACTTCCAGATTTACAGTCCATCAATGGAGGAAGTCAGGACAGGAACTCAAACAGAGCAAGATTCTGGAGGCAAAAGCTGATGCAGAGGCCATGGAGGGATGTTACTTGCTGGCTTGCTTCCTATAGTTTCCTCAGCCTGCTTTCTTATAGAACCCAGGATCACTAACCCAGGGATGACTCCACCCACAATGGGCTGGGTCCCCTCCCATGGATCACTAATTGAGAAAATGCTTTACAGCTGGATCTCATGGAGGCATTTTCAACGGAGGCTCCTTCCTCTCTGATGACTCTAGCTTGTGTCCAGTAGACACACAAAACCAGCAGATACAGGCTCCCATTTTGTCCTCACACTTAAAACCGAATTGTGACTTGCTCAATGAGCCCAAATGAGGAAGTTTTCCATCCTAAAAATGAGCCTTTATCCCGCATGGCCAGAGCTCCAAAATAAAAGGATTTATCATCTTCTGCCTGACTTTTCACCTGCCTAGATCATTTTCTCCTGAGCTCTGTCTCATAGACAAATAGTCAAATATCTCTGCAATTTGACCAATCCGAGAACAGGCTTAGCCTAGTTGTGTTTTGACGTGATCTGCATATCAGCATGGCAGTGAAACAAGGCTTTGTGTATTTTCTCCCAGCTCCTAGGGACAGCTCTGCCCTGACTCTGGGGCTCAATCTCCATATGATTAAGAGCCCACCGACTTTTCCTCTCCTGTCCAAGCCTTGAGAGCTGCCTGGTCCCTGGCCATTCTGTCTCCTTCTTCATTGATCCATCCTCCCAGTCCATAGTTTCTATTACCCGAGCATTCACTTTCAGTCTTGCTCAGCCAAGTGATAGAAAGCATAGATTAAAGGGAATAGGGAAATATAAAATTTACCTAAAAGAAGAATCGATGAATCACCTCGGAACAACTTCGGAAACTTGAACGAAGCCCTGTATGGTGGCATGTGCCCATAAGCCCAGCACTCAAGAGGTGGAGGCAGGAGCACTGGAAGTTCAAAGTCAACCAGGTCAATGTGATATGTTCAAGGCTAGCCTGGCTACGTAGCAAGATCTTACTTGCCTCTAAAATCCAAACCAAAACAAGCAAATGACAACAAGGCACTGAGAAATAAAAAGGCAGGCAGGAAATGGAAGAGATACATGACTTTCCAGTCATCAGACTCACATCTAGAGAATGGGCTGCTCATTGGGCTTCACGGCCATTCTTAGCCATCATGGGAGTCTGAGGGAAAGGGTGGGAACCTCACTCAGATTGTCCTGTGTGACCAGCACGCATGACTGTGATTGGTGTTCCACGGACTTATCACAAACTTCTCACTATGGTGATCTGTTCTTCAAGGTCCCCTTTTCCCTTGGGAATTCTAATCTCTGTCATTTAAAAAGATTTTCTTCTGGCATTCACAGCATTAAGTCTTTTTTTTTTTTTTTTTTTTTTTTGCACAGCATTAAGTCTTAAACTTAATTGTTTGGTCAGCAAGCCGGGCAGTGGTGGCGCACGCCTTTAATCCCAGCACTTGGGAGGCAGAGGCAGGTGGATTTCTGAGTTCGAGGCCAGCCTGGTCTACAGAGTGAGTTCCAGGACAGCCCGGGCTACACAGAGAAACCCTGTCAGCCTCTTCAGATTTTTTTTTCCTCTGATGATTCCCAGCTTCTACCATCTTCCTTCTTTCTGGCATTTCCCATCATTCCTTTACACATACACACACACAATGTACACACACCACATGTACACACACACACAGCATCCCAGGGTATATATGTTCCCCATCAAAATGTGGAACCAGATTTAAAAGAAAAAAAATGATCGCAGTTGTTGTTTCCACTGTGAGTCTAGAGAATTTAGACCACTGACTTCAAAGTCGGAAGGCTATCTTAGGACAGCTGCTCTCCCCAAAGCTGGTCCTTTCTCAGTTAGGAGTAACACAAGAGTAAAATCAAACCCAACACCCAAAGCCAACCCCAAATACCAAGCTGTCCTCAGATTCAGAGATCTACCTGCCTCTGCCTCTCAAGTGCTAGAATCAAAGGTGTGCACCACCACCATCCCCTGGTTGTTTGTATTCTTATGAAAGTGCATATTAATGTCTGTGGACATTTTGTTTTTGTGATACCAGTGATCAAAACCAGGACCTCACACATGCTACCGGGAAAGCAAGTTCTTTCTGAGATGGTGTCTTACTATGTAGCCCACGTTTGCCTCAGGCTCAAAACCCTGCCAACAGCTCCTGAGTGCTGGGATGGCAGGCACCCTCGAACCACCACAGCTAGCCTTGTGAAAGTGCTGTAAGCCTACCTACCTACACATCCACAATATCACAGCTCTCGTCTATTTTCTTAATTGCTGGTTTCATTCCCAATTAAGACAATTTTTTTTCTTATTAAAAATAGATTTTTTTTCATGGAGTATATCCTGATTATGGTTTCTCTTCCCAGGCCCTCCCTATCTCCTCTCCCATCTGGGTCCATTCCCGTTCTATATTCTATCTCTCCCTAGATAACAAACAGGCTTCTCGAACTCACAATAGTCTGTAACTCTAGTCTGTAACTCTAGTCCCAAGAGATCTGTCACCTTTTCTTGGCCTCTGTTGGCACTGCATGCATGTGATACACAGACACACATGCAGGCAAAACACCCATAAAAATAAAATAATCATTTAATTCAATAAAGAAAGAAAGAAAGATGGAGGGTGATTGAGAAAAGACATTCAATGCAGAAAGCCTCGTCCCTCCACACACATGCTGACACACATGCTAACAAGTACACACCACACACACACACACACACACCACACCACACATGTCGAAGCTCAACAGTCTTAGATCATCATCTCTGTTCAGGATTGTGAGTCCCTCACAGATCATACCACCGCTTAGACGTTTTCCCCCTCTGACCTGCCTTTCCCAGGGTGCTTTATAATACGGTGACATGTACAGTCTTAGCACTCTCCCTGACTCAAGGACAGTGGAAATCACCCCTGACCAGGCTTATTGGCGGCAGGCCTTGTAGAGACATCAGATCAAAGACAACCCAGGAACGTTGAGTCATGGCTGTGTCACTGTGATGAAAGAAATTTGAGCCTTTTCACTTAGGTTAGCTGGGCCACTGCTGCTGTGCGTGGTACCCAGTAGGCTGGCTGACTCTTGCCTTGGACCAGGGCAGTCATTGTACTACTGACACTCATCACTCCAAGGTCAGTTCTAGAGCACCTGGCACTGAAAATGGAGGACACCAGAGAGATGGGGGGGGGTGGAGAATACGGGGACTTTTGAAGCCAGCCCTACTGTCCTAAGAAAATATCCAGCTCAGTTCACAAAGGAGAGCAAATGGCTGAGCCAAGGCTGGGGAAATGTTAGGAAAAAGCACCAGTTCACTTATTTCTCAGAAGACAGTTTCTGAAAGATGAAGGGGACCAGAGGCTGGTACGAGGTTGAAGGTCTCCAAGTACCAAGCAGAAGAGGCAGGGCTCTCTCATGATGGGCACTGGCTTACTCTGGAGCCAACCAGGAAGGCCAGACCCTGTCCTCAGAATGTGTTCCAAGAAAATCCGGTGGTAAGAGCTCCGGATTAGCACAGAAATCCCCACATGTGCTTGGTAATCTCCCCTTCAGCCATCTCAGTGGGGCCCTAAGATTTGGACTTCATACAATTCTGCAGAGTGCCCAGCTTCCGTTACTCAAAGTGAAAGCGATCAATTCCACCTAGTCATGCAATTTTTGTACGTCATAGTCTGGTATGCATCCAAGAAACACCATGCAAAAGGTGCATTAACATACAAACCCTGAGGATAAGATCCAGGGCTCTCCAGCATCGCCAGAGACGTCATGAACACACACACACTGTGTGCACACAATCCCATCCCATCCCTCCCACCCACCCACTCCCCCCCCCACGCCACCCCCACCCCACCCCGTGCCTCCCGGCATCTAAAACAGCTGCAAGGGTTTTAATTTATGTGTATGGGTGGGTATATGTATATGAGCGCAATGCCCACTCAGGCCAGAAGAGGGCGGCAGATCCCCTGGAGCTTGCATTACAGGTGGTTGTAAACCTGGTTGCTGGGATCTGCTCTCAGGACTTGTGGAAGATCTTCCACATGTGCTCCCAACATGTGCTTTCGACAGCTGAGCTGTTCTCCAGCCTCTATAATAATAACGCTTGTGGGATAAGAAGCAGCAATCACTTACACCAAATCCATCCTGGCTCAAGGAGGGAGGCCCTGAATCACAAGAAGCCCTCGAAGAGACAGCCTTGCTACTTGGTAGGTTATAGAAGCAGAAAGTGGTGCAGCCTGGATAAACCATCTGCACAGGAAAGGAATGTGGAGCTGGGTTTTTCTTCCTCTTGGTTGACGTCTTGAAACTGCGAGTTAAATGGCTGCGTAAGAAACATAGAAGGGATGATGTCAACTGGAACCTAACCAAAGGCAGAATGAGGCCCCCTCTGTGCACATTGCGGGGGCCTCAGCTTCACCTGGTCCTCTCTTTTAAATCCATGGGAAATTATGAGGAGTTCCCACCTGCAGGACATCACGATCTTAACCCCTGAGCTGCTGACACTCACTGACTCTGGGCTAGTGACAGCAAACACACTCAGTGTGGGCCACTGACTGGACTCTTCTCAGAGCATTGAAGTAAGCAGGCAGTGTTGGTACCAAGTAAAGAACTTCATGTATGATGTGATTTCCCTAATGTCCTAATGAAATTCATCCACTTCGAGGCAATTCATCCTTCCCCCAGGAAACCCGCTGCATGCT
Organism: Mastomys natalensis; assembly: GCA_021653895.1. Taxonomy (NCBI): domain Eukaryota; kingdom Metazoa; phylum Chordata; class Mammalia; order Rodentia; family Muridae; genus Mastomys; species Mastomys natalensis. The sequence continues at coordinate 96,813 of JAJTUV010001629.1, read as the reverse complement.
GGGATACCAGGTGGCCTTCTCCATTGTGGACCAAAATCAGCCAAAGGCCCCCTCTAGCAACCAAATCCGCTCCTTCTCACTTCACCTAGGTACCTCCTTCTCCACTGTCGCTGGCTTCCGTACATGTGTCAGAGAGACAGACAGACAGACAGCAGACAGACAGACAGACAGACGGCAGACAGATTCGTAGTTAGAGCTACAACAAAATACCATGACCATAAAGCAAGTTGGAGAGGAAAGAGTTTATTTGACTTACACTTCCATATCACTGTTCATCACTGAAGGAAATCAGGACAGGAACTCAAGCAGGGCAAGATCCTGGAGGCAGGAGCTGATGCAGAGGCCATGGAGAGTGCTGCTTACTGGCTTGCTTGGCCTGCCTTCTTATAGATCCCAGGACCACCAGCCAGGATGGCTCCACCCACCACAGGCTGGGCCCTCCCCACTGATCACTGAGAAATGTCCTATAGCTGGATCTCATGGAGGCATTTCCTTTTTTCTCTATGATGAGTCTGGCTTGTGTCAAGTCGACACACACACAAAAAAAGCAGCCAATGCAGAGACAGACAGAGAGGACAAAGAGTCAGAGAGAGACAGGGAGACAGAGAGACAGGAAGACAGGGAAACACAAGACACAGAGACAGAGAGATAAAGAGACAGGGAAACAAAGAGAGAGACGGGGAACACAGCAGAGAGAGGAGACACAGAGACATTTCTTTTTATGTGCACCATATATACACAGAGAGAAAGAGTGAGAGAGAGGAGAGAAAGAGAGAGAGTGAGAGAGAGAGAGAGAGAGAATCTTTTACAGAGACCAAATCTTGCCAGCCAAGAACCAAATTATTCTTCAGATCTTTTCAATGAGTCCCTCATGGTGCTGACTCCCCAAATGACATGTACCCAAAAGGAAGCACAGGTCTTCATCTGTCTGTCTGTCTGTCTGTCTGTCTGTCGTTTGTTCAGGTGTTGATGCTGGGGTTTGCCAGTGCACAGAACAGTGCATGGGTCTCCTTGTTACAGACATTCAGCTTCTACACCAGAGGCCAGTCAATGGTGTCAGGGGGAGGCCTGCTCTACTGAGTACAGTGCTACCCAGAGAGCAGTCTACAGGACAACATGGGACAGGGGTGGGGAGCAGGGATCAGTGCAGCGTGGGACAGGGTGGGGAGGAGGAATAGCCATGCAACGTGGGATGGTGCATTAGAGGAAGTCCGTTGATACACTTTCAGCTTTTTGGCGTTTTTTTTTGTTTTTGTTTTCTTTTCAGTTTTTCGAGACAGGGTTTCTCTGTGTAGCCCTGACTGTCCTGGAAACTCCTCTGTAGACCAGGCTGGCCTCGAACTCAGAAATCTGCCTGCCTCTGCTCCCAAGCACTGGGATTAAGGCATGCGCCACCACTGCCTGCTATGTTTTTGTTTCTTGTATGATTGTAGACAGTAACTGGCTATTACTATTAATAGTCAAAAGCGACCGGGCGTGGTGGCGCACCAATGTTGGTCTTCGTGTTTCCCATCAACAGTTTGACATCCTAAAAACTCCAAGCCTCGAGGTCGCAGAAGTTCAAGGCCACACTGGGCTACCTAATGAGACTATAATTCAAAAAAGTTTTAAAAAGGCAGAAGAGATGGTTCAGTGGAGAGAAAGACTAGCCGCAAAGGCCCAGATACCACAGAAAAAGCTGGATTCAAGGATGGAGAGATGGTCCAGAGGTTAAAAGCACTGCCTGCTCTTCCAGAGGTCCCGAGTTCAAGTCCCAGCAACCAAGTGGTAGCTTGTGACCACCTATAATGAGATCTGGTGCCCCCTTCTGGCCTGCAGGCATACACACATGCAAGCAGAACACTATATACATAATAAATAAATCTTTAAAAAAAAAAAAAGCTGGATTCAGTTGTGCCAGTATTAATCCCAATATCCTCTGTCAAGATAGAGGTAGAGACAGGAGGATGCCTGGAAGCAATGGGCGTCAGTCTGACGGAAGGCTGCCAGTGATCTCAACTTCCTAACGCTGTACCTTTAATACAGTTCTTCTGTTTGGTGACCCCAGTCATAAAAATTATTTTCCTGGCCAGGCGGTGGTGCACACGCCTTTGATCCAGCACTGGAGGCAGAGGCAGGAGGATTCTGAGTGGAGCACAGCCTGGTCTACAGAGTGGTTCCAGACATCCAGGGTTAACGAGAAATCCCTGTTTCGAAAAAAACAAAAAACAAAAAACAAATTATTTTCCTTGCCACTTCATAACTGTAACTTTGGTATGTGTGAGATTGTAATGTAAATATCTGTATTTTTCTGATGGTCTTAGGTAACTCCTGGAAACAGTTGTTTGATCCCAGAGGGGTCGCGACCCATGGGTTGAGAACCACTGCTTTTAAACCCATGTGGACTGAAAGGTCCAACTATTTCAATCCCTCTCATACTAATCACAAATGGTTTCTTCCTTGGGCTATTTCTTTGTCTGTGTTTGTCTATCTGATGTCTGTTTTGTCTTATCATATTTATTATATATTATCCCTGAGAAGCCTGTTAGTTTTTCAATGAGAAAGAAAGGCAGTGGATCTGAATAGGAGGGGAGGTAGGGAGAAAGTGGGAATGTAGAGAGAGGGGAAACTGGATTCAGATATATTATTTGAGAAAAATAATATTTTTTTTCAATAAAAAGGCCATTCCTTCTCACATTAATATGTCCAAGATTAGGAGGGGGGGTCTACCAATAAATTATGACTTAAAATCAAAATAAATAAATAAAATAGATCTTAGGAATTTGTGGCGTTTGCCCTTCAGGGAGAAGGCAGGAAACGAGATCCTTGCGGGAGACTATCTGGTTTGAATGGAATGTGCCCTCCCACGAGTGGTCAGGTCAGCTTCTGCTCCTGCCAGGGAAACCAGCCAGCTCCAGTTCTAAAGGTGGTTTCTTTCTCAACACTTGGCTGCAGGCTTCCAGATCAGCAAGCAAGACGGTTCTGTTCTCACATCTGTCTACCTATGAATCATAGACCCATGCGGGGGTTGACTCGCAGAGCCAGGCGTGCCCCCTGGTGGCCACATGACTAACTTGTTTCTCTTCTCACTGGGGACTAAAGCTAGAAGGCATTTTGAGCAAGCTACACAATGATCTCCCCCTGCCCAGTAGCGAGTATTTGGTTGTTGATGACTAATAATAAGCATTTGCCACGATCCAAATATGTCATCAAATTCTTACTCAGACTGTTCCCTTTAAGGCTCTCTCAAATTCTGTGAAGCCTGTCATCCTCTGTCATCCCGTCATCCTGCCGTTCACAGTTCAGATTGCTCATCTCTGAAACACCCAGTCCTCTCTTAGATATTTTAAAGATATTTTATTTATGTGTAGGAGTATTTCATCTATATACGCATATGTGTACCACGTGTGTGTCTGATGCCTGCAGAAGAGGATTCTGGGTCCCTTTGGACTGGAGCTACAATTTGTGAGCTGCCATGTAGGTGCTGGGAATTGAATCCTAGTTCTTTGGAAGAGCAGCCAGTGCTCCTAACTGCTGAGCCAACTCTCCAGCCCAAGAATACTCTTTTTCGAGACAGGGTTTCTCTGTGTAGCCCTGGCTGTCCTGGAACTCACTCTGTAGACCAGGCTGGCCTCGAACTCAGAAATCCACCTGCCTCTGCCTCCCAAGTGCTGGGATTAAAGGCGTGCGCCACCACCGCCCGGCTCCAAGAATACTCTTAAAGATACTTTCTACCAAACACTTCCTACCTTCCATTTTGACCCATGATTCGTCTCTGATTTCTACAATTTGCATTTCCAGCAACAGGTGTTTCTTAGGACATCCAGTCAGCCTGACCTGGAGTTTACGCCAGCATTTCATTCGTGCCCAGACTGCCCCAAGGCACTACCCAGAAAGAGCCAGGGTTTCTAAGGAACAGGTCACATGGTACAGGTCAGGTGGGGGTGGGTGGACGAATCCACTGCTCTCCCAGCAGCTAATCTAGAAGGGGCAATTGGGGACTTGGGGCTGCCTCACTTCCCGCACTGGATATTAAAGAGCCTGGTCTTAGGCTCAGAGCTGGTGTGTCCTGGACAGCCAGAAACCAGGCCTGAGATACTGGGGAAGTTTCGTTGTGGACACAAGGGATGTGGTTCTCTCCACAAATCTTTCCACTTTTCTCCAGTTTCTTCAAAAGCTTCTCCCTCTTGTTGAAGCCTCTGAGCCTCTCACATCTGGACTGAGCCACCTCCTGCCGATGCAGCCACTGTCTGTGCAGCTTGTAGCTTGCAACCAAGAGCTCGCTCATCTACAGTGTCCAGCTGTGGCTTCTCTCAGAACTTGGAAGTGAATGAGAAAAATAATGAAATAAAAGGAGGGGGACATATCTACTTCTCAAGTATGGGGAATGTTTTTATTATAGATATAAGGGAGAAAGTAGGCAGAGCAGAGAGTCCAGGCTGAGCATGGCCAGCAGACCAAACCAGACTTTGAAAGGAGGTGGAGTGGGGTGGGGTGGGGTGAGGGAGAGCAAGAGAGGAACCATGGACTAAGGCAGCCCAGGCCAGGAGGCCAAGAAGTAAAGGGCAGACAAGAGGACCAGGAAACCAAAATGATGATTATATAAGGAAGAGCAGCCCAGCCCCTGGGCTGAAGAAGTTTAGGGTAGTGGGGCAGGGTATGCAGCAATAACCTGTACCAGATAAGATGAGGGATGCTGGGAGAGACTGGCAGCCAAGTCTACTTTGGTATGGTAGCCATTTGTCCCGGGTTTAAGACCTAAAGCAGCCAGCCAAGCGGTGGCGCACTGCTGTAATGCAGCACTTGGAGTCAGAGGCAGGAGGCTTTCTGAGTTCGAGGCCAGCCTTTGCTGCACAGTGAGTTCATCTCACAGACCTCATAGCAAGTCTGGGGAGCAGGGAGTCTGAGAGGGCCTGCCTGCTGCTGCCTGTCCGCTCCTCTCTTCCAATGTACTGTTTCTCTCCGTACACAGCAAGACCTCCACTACTCCAGAGCCAGCGCCAATAATTATGACCACATGGAGGGCGGCCATGATGCTGAAACTCCGCGAACATCATTTTTGCCAAGAACCTCAAGTGTTTCATGAAACAGAGGTCCAGACCAAGCCAAGTGTCACACTAATGTTTATCGGGTGCGTGTGGAGCTGGACTTGTTCTGTGCGTTTTGTGTGCATTACTCTATCCCTTGGATCCATCCAATGATAGAGGCACTGCTACTTTCTGTTTTACAAACAGGAAACCAAGACGTGCTAAGGACCCACCTCCACTGCCTGGTAGGGTGTTTGCCTAGCATTGCACAAGGCCCTCAGTGCAATCCCAAGCGTTAAAAAAAAAACAAAAGCAAACTAAACAAAAAACCCTTGCAAATAGGAAAAACAGGCTCAAAAAAAAAAAAAAAAAAAAACACTTAGCATCAATGTTGGGAAGCTAAGCTTCAGGGGGCTTCGTTCAGGGCTGGGGGGCCCGTGCCAGTCTCTGTAGTATTCCAGTGTAATGTCTCTGCTGCTGCTGAAACTGGCACAGTACAGCCGCTTTGGAAGACAGTTTAGGAGACTGGTAGGTTCTTCAAAATCCACGTGTACTCCTACCGTATAATCGACAATCCTCTCTTCAGTATTTATCCAAATAAACCAAACACTGATGTGTACAACACACACACACACACACACCACCTGCAATGAGTGTTTATGTTTGCAACAGCTTTATTCATGACTACCAAAATTTAGAAGTAGCCAGAATGCCGCTCAGTAGGTAAGCGAGTAAATAGCCCACGCATCCAAACAGTTTCCATTCAGTGTGAAACAGAAATGAGCTGGCAAGCTGTGAGATCTTACACAGGGGGCATAAATCACATATCCGAGAGAAAGAGGCCAGTCTGAAAAGTGACATGCCATATGATTCCAACCGTAAGACGTCCTAAAAAGATAGGTTGTGGATTTGGGGTGCCAGTGTATGACACCGGAGGATTTATCAGTTATAGATTACACAGTGCTCTGATGGGGGAAGCGGGTGTTAATAGGTACTGAGTTTGAAGTCTGTAGACACCATGACCGAGGTAACTCTTAAACTCTTATAAGGGAAAACATTAGATTGGGGCTGACTTGCAGGTTCAGAGGTTCAGTCCTTTATTGTCCTGGTGGCAGCATGTAGACAGATGTGGTGCTGGCGAGGAGTGGACGGTTCTACATCAGGGTCCGCAAGTCAGCAGCAAGGAATGAGCCACCAGGCCTGGCTTGAGCTTTCAGACCTCAAAGCCCATCCCATGATGCACTTCCTCCAACAAGCCACACCTCCTAATAGCGCCACTCCCTACGGATCTACAGTGGGGGGAGGGGCATTTTCACTCAAACCAACCACAAAGTGGGAGGGACAGAAGCATATAAGAAATCTCTGTAATTTCTGCTCAATCTTGCCGCAAACCTAAAACCTATTCTTAAAAGCTTAATTTTATGAACTGTGTGATGTAGCTCAGTGACAGAGCACTTGCCTAGCATGTGATAGCCCCTGAGTTCAATCCCGACATCACAAAAAGAGCTAAATTTTCTAATTGAAAACAAAACAACAAAAAACAGGTCTCAAACCCAGGAAGCTTGGCTCCAGAGAGCATCTCATGACCAGTATGCTACTGCAGCCCACAGCCATTATAACTAGAAGAGGGAAATCCCAACTTTTGACAGAACTCAAAACGAAAATGTGTGTTTGTGTGTGTGTGTTGTGAGGAGAGAGAGAGAGAGAGAGAGAGAGAGAGAGACAGAGAGAGAGAGAGAGACACAGAGAGAGAGAGAGACAGAGAGAGACAGAGAGAGACAACAGAGAGAGACAGAGAGACAGAGAGACAGAGAGAGAATGGGAGAGAGCACTGACCAGGGAGATTGTTAAACTGTGGACAGAGCAGCTTTCTAGCCCCACCCCCACCCCACCCCCTACCGCCCTGCTTAGGCCACTCCTCCCTCACGTGTGGTGTTTGCTGTTGAACACCTAAAGTGTCTCATGAGGCCAACATCCCCAGGGCCTTCTGGTCAGAAAAGCAGCTGTGAATCCTCTGGGCACTGGGAACAGAAAGCAGTGTCAGCAGAATCATCTCAGCACACCAGGAAAGCTTTCCGTCCTCCAGAGCAGCCTCCACTCTGGCTGCCCTATTTTGAGACAGAGGTGTTCCTTTCTAAACCTGTGCTTCTGACCAAGGAGCAGGTTGGTGATATCCTAAGTGTCTGGACCATTGTTCAAAATGCCAAACAAACAAACAAAAGAAAAAGAGGCCAACCAGGGGCACTATCCAGCATAGCTTTACGCCCCAGGGAGTTTGGAAGTATAGGACATGGAGATGCTTATTAACCAAACAGCAGTTGCCAGCTTCAAAGCCATTCAAAGTCAAAAAAAAGCAAATTTTGCTATAAAATAAGCAAGTATCTGTATGGGAAACCATGTTAGTTCTCTGGCGGTGACAATCGACTCAAGAAAAATCCGATTAAAAGAGAACAGTATGGGGCTGGAGAGATGGCTCAGAGGTTAGAGCACTGACTGCTCTTGCAGAGGTCCTGAGTTCAATTCCCAGCAACTACTTGGTGGCTTATAACCATCTGTAATGGGATCTGATGATGCCCTCTTCAGGTGTGTCTGAAGACACGACAGTGTACTCATATACATAAAATAAATAAATAAATCTTGAGAGAAAGAGAGAGAACAGTGAATTAGGTGTACAGTTTCAGAGTTTTCAGGTCCTGTGGCAACTTCGTCCCATTTTGGGGAGAGCTTTTGATGTAGAAAAAAAAAAATACCATAATGACACCTGTGGTGAATAAAATACAAGACCAGCCAGGCAGCTTCCTAGAGACTAGAGACTAGAGATGGTCCCCTCCAATGCACTGCCTGATCACCTAACTTTCCCAGGAAGCCTAATCTCCTGAAGATTCCATATTGTCCAATATTGTCCCAATAGCACCACAGGCCAGCGACCAATTCCCTTACAGATGAGCCTATGAGAGGCCATGTCAAACCCAAAGGACTCCAGAGACTAAAGGGAAATTTTTCATTTTTCTATCACCATGGAAATAGGCTATAGAGAGCTGGTAGTGAACCCAGAAGGGTATAGAGTTGACCAGGAAAGTTTTAGGTCTTTCTGAAACCGATCTGAAGGACAGATCTAGGAAAGGGAGATACCACCACCTCCAGGCTGGCCCCAGGCCCAGTCATTTGAGTATCCAAGGACTTCCTGGAATAATCCTTTCCCCACATCTGATGATAACACTAATAATAAAGGGATTATAATGCAAAGCAGCTTTTGTTTTGTGAGCTACTTTGAACCCAGTATCTCCATGACCTCAGGCCGAGCCCAATTTGGCAGATAAGTAAACTGAGGTTGTAAGATGTCACCAGACCCCAGTCCACAGCAAGGTTGATTTTAAAATCCTAGTTTTAACATCTACTCCCTGTGAGCACATAGCCCACGAAGACCCTGTATGTTCGTCGTGTTGGTCCCTCTAACTGTCTAAGGGAGATGTGCAAAGCAATAGTGGGCTGGGACCTTGTTGATTTTAACTTTACAATCTGGAATTTGAATGAAAATTCAAACAACAGTGTATTTCTCAAGCTTGATCTCCGACCCGTCTTCCACACTTAGCCTAAGTCTTAGTCAGGGTTACTATTGCTCTGATGAAACACCATACTCAAAAGCAACTTGGGGAGGAAAGGGTTCATTCGCTTATGGTTCCACATCACTGTTCATCACTGCAGGAAGTCAGGACCGGAACTCAAACAGGGCAGGAACCAGGAGGCAGGAGCTGATGCAGAGGGCATTGGAGGGGTACTGTTACTGCCTTGCTCCCCATGGCTTGCTCTGCCTGCTTTCTTATAGAAGCCAGGACCACCAGCCCAGAGACGTCACTTCCCGAATGGGCTGGTCCTCTGACATCACCACTAAGTTTAAAAATGCCCTACAGGCTACCCACAGCCCAATCTAGGGAGGTATTTTTTTCAGTTGGGGCTCCCTCCATTCCAATGACTCCAGCTTGTGTTAAGTGGACATAAAACTCACCAGCAGAAGCGACATTTCCAGGTAAAATATGCCTGGCATTTGTTAACACTGAAGTCTCCCAGCAGAATGTCCATGCTTCCTAGCTTGATGGGTTGTTAGGGACACAACCCTCTTCTTTCCAGAAAAAAGGAGAAAGAGATACAGAAAGATAAACAAGGAAACTTTGATGGAGTTCAAAGAGACTTTCAGATCAAGTCCAGGACCCTTCAACCACACTGCCCCATACATAGATGGCAGTTCAAGTGGGCAGTGTCTAGCAAAGATCAGAACCAACAGACTCCTGAAGCAGAGCCATACTGAGCTGATGCCAAGTCTCCCCTCCCACGAGTAGATGAAAACGAGGAAAACAGCTCCTCACTGTTTTAGTTAGGGTTTTACTGCTTTGAACAGACACCATGACCCAGGCAACTCTTAGAAGGACAACATTTAGTTATAAGGGGCTGGCTTACAGGTTCAGAGTTCAGATCCATTATCATCAAGGTGGGAGCATGGCAGCATCCAGGCAGGCATGGTGCAGGAGGAGCTGAGAGTTCTACTCTTCATCTGAAGGATGCTAGCACAATACTGGCATCCAGGCAGCTAGGATGAGGGTCTTAAAGCCCAACCCACAGTGACACACCTACTCCAACAAGGCCACACCTCCTAATAGTGCCATTCCTGGGTCAAGCATATACAAACCATCACACTCACCCTGAGGCTTGAAGGGGCCAAGTTTATTTATGGCACTTGCAGCCAGATGCACCCAGACGCCTTGTTGTCTCATAAGCTACTCACAACAGTCACACAAACACTCTCTGGTCACCCTGCCTTATAACACACCTCCCAAGCAGAAGCATCCAGGACATCTCTAGCAGGTAAGATTCTTTGAGCTGCTCCAGGGCCCCTGCTTCACAACATTACCTCAGTGGGATGCACTTACCAAGAGATCCAGTCTTCAGTGCAAAAATGCAATAATTCCTTCTAGATATAAATTGTATTGAATAAATCCTGAAAAAAAATAGAGAGGGATTAAGGGTAGCTCAGTGGTAGAGCACTTGCTTTAGCATGTATGAACCTGTATTTCCCTGAAGAAGAGAAAGAAAAACACAGACAGACAGACAGACAGACAGACAGCGAAGTTTAGTTCATGAGGCTGGTGTCAATTTACTTGGGTTTAATCCCATTCATTCCAATATCAACTCAGCAGTGTATTGTTACAGGATATTTGAACCTGTGTCTTGGCACACACCTTTAATCCCTCTGGCTGGAATACAGACACACCCTTAGTACCACCTTTAATCCCAACAATGAAGGTAAAGTTAGTTTGTAGAAGGAAGCACCCATGTTTGAAATCGATGTCTAGTTGAGGGCAGACAAAGTGACAAATCAGAGAAAGATTTGACAGAATATGATATGCTCAACTTTCACAAGAAGAGAGGAAAGGGAAGCAGCTACTTAATGGAGAGACAGACAGTACAGGAGGAAGAGAGTAGAATATAGGATACAGTAGAGTTTGTGTAGACAGTACAGTAAGTGGAGAGGAAGGGTAGGGCAGCAGAGAGGGAGGAGGAGGTGGTTTTACCAGGGAGGTTTACAGAGACAGGCTGAAGACAGAACAAGCCAGAGAACAAAAAGAGCCAGAAAGAAGATTAGAACATATTGCCAAAGTTAGTATGAGGCCAAGAAGAATAATTCAGAAGAAGTTAAAAAAAAAAAAAAGAGGCCAGATTGAACCAGTCAGCTTTGCGGGAGAGTTTGAACCAGAACAGCTGAGTTGAACCAGCCAGCCAGGGATCAGAAAGAACTAGAAAGGGTGAGCTTATTCAGTCAGAGGCTGCAAGCATTCTAGGCCTAGATAGATTGTATGTAGGCTAGAAGCTTCCAGGATTAGGCTTAGGTCAGCAGATGGAGGGAGTTAGCATCGGAGATGACAATAACATGAGGAGAATAAAAGATATTGTTACAATGTATCTAGGCTGGAAGGGGACAACCAAGGAGAACCACTGTCAAAAACTAAGAGTATGCCAACTGTTCGCCAAGGAAATCAACCTGATAGACCAGTCAGGAGCAGATCCGATGCAATCACACCAGAGTCTTTATTCACAAACTCAAGTTGGGATCCCCGCCTGCCAGCTGGGGGGAGGGCAGGGGTAGGGTTTCTAGCCTAGTAAACATCTAATTGGAGAGCTACTAAAGGTCTTTACCATAATTGGCTGGTGTTGGGAAGTCAAACCATAAACTTAGCTCCTATTTCCCTCCCCATTGGTGAGTGTTAGATAAAGGGGGCTGTTGGGGGTGGGGGTGGGGTTGTCCTGGTAACTCCAGATTTGGTGGGGGAGATTAACCTGTAGGTACTGGTCTTGTTGGGAGTTAGCCTAGAAACTGAAGCTAAGCTCCAGTTTCATTGTGGGGTAAGTTGGAAACCAATACTAGGTGCCTGTTAGTTTACCTGAGTTCAAATTCTCTAAAATGGAGTCTGAATTTAAAAGACTTGGCTTCTACAGCCTCCCTATGTCCCATCATCTACAACTTATCTAAAAGCACACCAGCCCCAGAGACATCTGCTTCACTGTTTCAAATCTTGCATCTTTTCCCACACACTAGAGATGGTAGCGGCTCACTCCCAAAGCTTGAAGGCTGCTCCGTGAATTCCAGGAGGCTCCAAGTCGCTAGGAGTTCCATCGATGTGACTTGAGCTGCTTTCCGACCAAAAGCAAACGTCTACATCCCAGAGAGATTCGAGGAGACACCAGGACACATACAGACAGGGAAGATGCAGAGGGCTGAGTAGAAACCCCTGAGGATTGTACGTAGGCCAAGTTTCCTCTCTGCTCAGTGTATGAACACCCACTTGGTCCTTATCAGAAGGACCATCATCATCCACATCTGAGAAATTTAACTTGTTTAAATTTAAACAGGTTAAGCCACTTCTGCAAGGCCATCTAATCAAAGGATGACAGATGTTGGTGCTGAGGGGCATCTGAGTGTCATGTGGTACTTCGCAGGTGGATTTCTCTCCTAACCCCGTCACCAAGATGAAGAGAGGAAGAACGGGGGAAGGAGGGAGACAGGAAGCCAGAGACTGAGACTGAAGAAGGCTTGGCTTGATGGGTCCTTTGGTTGTTTTGTTTTAAATATTTATTATTTAATGTATGTGAGTACACTGTTGCTGTCTTCAGACACACCAGAAGAGGGCATCGAATCCCACTACAGGTGGTTGTGAGCCACCATGTGGATGCTGGGAATTGAACTCAGGACCTCTGGAAGAGCAGCCAGTGTTCTCAACCGCTGAGCCATCTCTCCAGGCCTGGTGGATCCTTTGTAAAACACAGTCAATTCAAATTTCACAGATTCAAATACAAAGCTTCCTTCCAATATTAATCCATCAACCCACAGTTTATTAGGAAGTTTTAGAAATATCAAGACTGCCAAAGAAAGTCTTCTTAAAAACAAAAACAAAAACAAACAAAAAAAAAAACAAAAAAAATATGTATGATGCTCCTTGGGCCCAAGCTGGCCTTGAACTCACAAACCTCAACCTCAAACCCCTGAGCGGTGGTAGCTGGGAACAAATGCATGCACTACTGCAATCAACTGCAACAAAGGAACATGTCCATGATGTTGCTTTCATTATTATCATTATCTTTATATTCTAGATGTGGGGGTGGTCATGAAGTTCTGTAGCACGCATGTAGACATCAAAGAACAACTTTGTGGAGTTGGTCCTCTTCTTATATCTTGACAAGAGTTTCAGAAATTCAAGTCAGGTCACCAGACTTGTCGCAGGCAGCCTTATTCACCGAGCCATTTGCCTGGCCCAGAAATTCATAAAAGGTCAGTTGTATGTGGAGTATTACATTGAAAGAAATCTTCCCCAAGATTACAATTTGTTCCCCTGAAGAATATAAGCTCCTAGCTGTTTAATCTGCTGGGATTTGGTGATACATTCCTCAGGAAGAAGACGGACTGGCTCACACTGGCACAGACAGCAAAGAGTTCCTCAACCTTGAAACACGAGGTACTGGGGATAGATAATTCTGAGTTGAGGGAAGGTCTGTCCTGCACACTGTAGACTATTCAGCAGCACCCCACCCCTCCCCACTAAAACACTGCTGTCTCTCAGTTACAACAGTCTCCTCTCTGTAGGAGGTTGACCACAAGGAGCATCGAACTTAGGCAGTTTGCTTCAGCGTGTCCAGCAATCGTGATTCTGTATCAAAACCAGGCAAATAAACAAAGTTACCAACGATCTCCTGGAGGAAGGAAATTGCTATTAAAAAACAAACGCCATGAGACTGGGAGGGACAGCTCCTCAGGAAAGAGAGCACGCAGGTCTTGCAGAGAATCCAAGGTTGGTTCCCAGCATCATATCAGGTGGCTCAAAAACTCCCAAAGCTCTCGAAGAAATATACAAGGTCTTGTTTTCCAAGGGTGTTAACCTTTCCTTAGCTGTTTATTGTTGAGTCAATAAAGTTTGGTTCAATCTTAAAAATGGAAAAGGAGGAGAAGAGAAAGAGGAGGAGGAGGAGGAGGAGGAGGAGGAGGGGGAGGAGGAGGAGGAGGGGAGGAGGAGGAAGACAAACAGACACAAGGTCCAGATTCAAATCATAAATGCTCTCTTTTTTTTTTTTTTTTTTTTTAATTTTTATTTTCAGCAAATCAAAAAAAATTTAAAAAAGCATTCAAAAGATAAAATGAAAATAAAAACAAACAAAACAAGGGTCAGATTCTATCAAAAATCTAAGAGCTAAACAAGCAACCTTTTTGAGTTATTTTAAAAAATTCAGAACACAATAGCTCCTTCACAAAGCAAATATATGAATAGTGAAATCAGTGTAACCACAAAAATATATAAATTATAGCCCAGACCCTCATGAATACAACAAAATTCTCAATGAAGTATTTTGCAAACTGAATACAAGAGATATAAAAAAAAATATTCCATGAATAACTAACACTGTTTTTTTTTTTTTTTTTTAGAAGACCGTACTCCATATACGGGCTGCATGTTTTGGATATTCCCCACTCCAGATGTTTGAGACCTACATGTAAACAAGCTGACATTACAACAATTGCGGAGGCCTGTTCCGCCCATGGAGGTAGACTGTGTAGAACTAGGTATGCCCACGGTTGGTTTTTCAGTCTCTGAGACTCCAAGGGTTCAGGATCGTTTACCTGTTATTTAGAAGACCGTATCAACAGCTCCTGGGGAGGACATTGCTATTAGAACAAGCGAGACTGGAGGGCAGCCCTAGGAAGGAGCACGCAGCTCTTGCAGAGATCCAAGGTTGGTTCCGATTCTATCAGGTGGCTCAAATCCCAAAGCTCTCAAGATACACAAGGTTGTTTCCGGGTGTTAACCTTTCCTTAGCTGTTTATTGTTGAGTCAAAATTGTTGAGGAGGGAGAGGAGGAGAAACAACGAAAAGGCCAGATAAATCATATGCTCTTCTTTTTTTTTTTTTTTTTTTTGGTATTTTTCGGAAGGGTTTCTGTGTAGCCAGGCTGTCCTTGGAACTCCTCTGTAACCAGGTGGCGACTCGAAATCCACCTCCTCTGCCCCAAGTGCTGGGATTAAAGGCGTGACCACAACCGCCCGGCAAAATTTTCTTAATAGGATTTTGGCTCAATACTAAACTCTACTGCCACCTTGTGACCAGAGTATGGTAGTACCCCTGAACATCAAAATCTAACTTACGAAATCAGTAAAAGCAGAAATTTTTTTTAACTTTTAAAATCATGGAATCAGACAGGTAGCGGTGGCATATGCCTTTAATCCCAGCACTCCAGAGGCAGAAGCAGGTGGAATCTCTGTGAGTCCGGCTAGCCTGGTCTACAGAGTGAGTTCCAGGACGGCCAAGGACTACACAGAGAAACTCTGTCTCGAAAAAAATAAAACAAAAAACAAAACATAAACAAACAAAATCATGGAACCAGCTAACCAAATGCCACTCTGGCGGGAGATGCTTTGACGGATGGCTCTGGTTCCAGTCTTTACTGGTGGTGTTCAAACGGACAGCTGATTTGCTCATTCCTGTGTGAGTTGTACTTCTAACATTGACACAGTTATGGCTCTGAATGTGACTGGATTCTTTTGGAGTCTCAACATCATAAACCTCTCACTGAAGACCTTTTCGCATTGGATGATTGTTTAGAAAACCACTTGGGTCCCAGCTCTGGGGAGCAGCACACATTCCATCTTAATTAAACCTGCTCGAAGAGACTGTACACAATTATCACATAGATACAGGAAGAAACGTCACCTCGCCGGACGGGCAGCCACGGGAGGAACAGGGAACCCCAGGCCAGTTCTTGGGGTACGTGTGGTTCTTTTTGGCTGCAGGCACACAACTCACCTTATATTTAACTCACCTTGTATTTAGGGAGCCCCTCACTTTGTGAATCTTGGGGCTGGAAAACATCTAATGCCTGTGACTGAATCTGAGAACTTAACTCCCTCCAGTTTATCCTTTTCAGCTAGGGTGGAACAAAGACAAATGACTCCTCCCTCCGTGCCCCAATTCAGCTGCTAGTGATGCAGGGAAGCAGAAGAGAGCTAAGGTAAAGCCCACCGCTGCAGAAGAGACAACCAGGGGCCAGGGCAGCAATGAGTACCACGGGTCAGAGACACGTCAGCAGAAAACCACTTCCAAATCATGAGACTTATGCTCAACTCCCCACCGTCACCTGGGGGTTGGGGGAGCTGGTGGTAAAGAGCCGGAAGTCCTGTGTGTTGGAACAAAGATTAAGGAAATGTCTTACTTTCCAAGGCCCAGAGCATTCCTCTGTGGAATGGGGCTGCATTGTTTTTTGTTTTATTTATTTATTTTTTTTTTCCGAGACAGGGTTTCTCTGTGTAGTCCTGGCTGTCCTGGAACTCACTCTGTAGACCAGGCTGGCCTCGAATTCAGAAATCCGCCTGCCTCTGTCTCCCAAGTGCTGGACTAAAGGCGTGCGCCACCACTGCCCGGCAGGGCTGCATTGTTAACTACCAGGTTCCCTGTACCCGTTCATAACCCGTTGGTGCTCAATAAGTATATGACGTCATTATAAAGGCTCTCTGTGCCGCTTGTTCCTTGTAGAAGAAATGGAGTAAAATTACACTTACCGACGTGTAAGAATTTTATATGCTATACCAAAGTACATGGCACTGGGTTTAGCACTTAGCAGATGCTCAGTAAATAACAACTTCTATTGTTATCATTTCTAGGGACAATGAGGGTGCCGCTTCATGACCATTTGTGGTCACCATGAACTAGGCTAAATATAGAGGCAAAGCCAAGCGCTTGTCCAGAGACTACTTATTATAATAACACAAATACCCAAAGCAAGGAGAGGGCTCAAGATAATAGCCCTTGACATTCAAAGTCTAGCGAGGCTGAAACTACCAGCTTTGGTCACAATCCCGTGAGTAGGAAGTGAGTGGTGACAGGTTCCGCGGGCCACTCACTGTCCTAGATGCTCCTGGCCTGTGGCTCGGCTGGGTCTGTCACAGGGAAGGTGTTGAAGAAGGTCCCTGGTGATCCAGTTCTTCCCACCAAGCTAGACTGCTCTTCCAAACAGCAAGCACGCTGTGTGGGCCAGGTTCTTTGTTTTCTGGGTTAGTTTTACATTTTATTTTATTATCATCTTTGTTTTGTTTTTAGATGGGGTCTCACTGTGCACACCAAACTGCCTGGAAACTCATTACCTAGTCTGGGCTGGCCTTAAGTTTGCAGCAATTCTTCTGCCTCAACGTGTCAAGAATTAGGATCAAGTTATAATTTTAGAATAATACACGCCCTTTTAAAAAAATTCTAACAGCAGAGAAGAGTGTAAATGGAAGGTAACATCCCCCATGTCATCCTAACACTCCAGGAAGATTTCTTATAAACAATCACCATTACTTCTTAACAGAAATAGCTACTCTCACACAAGGATGAATGCATAATTTTTCATAGATGGAAATTATAAAATTGTTCTGAACGTTGCTTGTTTTATTCCCCAGACTTCTAAGTATCTTCTCAAGTCAATTCATATAGATTTACCTGTTTATCTTTAATAGTTATCTTTACTATAACAAGGTAATAAAAGGAAGGGATCTATACTCTAACATGGTAATATAAGGAGATCCATGCTATAACAGGGAGATCTATACTCTAACATGGTAATACAAGGAGAAGATCTATACTGTGACATGTAATAGAAGGAAGAGACTCATGACTTCTCGCCTGCCCGGATTCCGTGGGGTGTTGAATGGGGCACGGGAGCTGTGAGGGGGAAGTGTCTGTTCTCAGAATTTATTCAGGCATCCAGGATGACCCAAAGTGCTGCCAGTTCCAGCATGTGATCTCCACATACTTTGCTGACTTGTAAAGTCACCCCAGGTGACAACATGCTGCCAGTGAGTGGGGGAGGAGGAGTATGGAGGAAGGGGAGGAGCCAATTCCCTGCTGTACAGCAAAGAGCCACATCTGGGAGACTTTAAACACTTAAGCCTCCATTTCCAGTAGGCAGATTTTTAAATTAATAGTTATATTTATTTGTGTGTGTGTACATGTGTGTATACACACAAGTGTGAAGCCAGAAGAGGGTGCTGGATCATTATACACACACACACACACACACACACACACACACAGCTGCAGTTAAAGGCAGTTGTGAGCTGTCAGATATGAGGTCTGGCTGGCATGGAACATGGGTCCTCTAAAAGGGCAGCAAGTGCTCTTAACTTTTCAGCCATCTCTCCAACCCCCAGTGGTTAGACCTTGAAGTCCCTCCTTCTTGCGCAGTCCTGGGAATGTTCTAGTTCATCATTGCTTTCTCGGCTGGGCACTATTATGGACAGAAGCACAGAGCTTTCATGGGCTTTTAAATGCACCTGGCACAGTTGCCCCCTAGGTTACATTCTAAGTAATCTATACTTTAGAAGGCTAGTTAGCCTGGAGTTTCCTTCTTGTCAAAGAGAAGGGCTTTATGTGTTTCACCAGAAATGGAGACCGATCGGATCCCAGGGTCTCACTTCTGCTACAGGAGCATTCTACCGCTGAGTTATACTTCCAGCTCAAACGTACCCTTTTAAAGAGTGGCAAGATGTGCCGGGCAGTGGTGGCGCACGCCTTTAATCCCAGCACCTAGGAGGCAGAGGCAGGTGGATTTCTGAGTTCAAGGCCAGCCTGGTCTACAGAGTGAGTTCCAGGACAGCCAGGGCTACAGAGAAACCCTGTCTTGAAAAACAAAAAAAAAAAAAAGAGTGGCAAGATGCTAGCTGGTAACAAAGCAAGAATGCACAAACCGGAAGTCATTGCTTCTGATTACATTATTGGTCCAGGCTTGTTGGAACCATGGAGCGAATCTGTAAAGGATATAGGCCTTTGGCAACACTCTCAAGGATGTATGCTGCCCTCACATCTGTATGTACAAGGGTGTTTAGAACAGCCACACATTGTAAGTAACCTACTGACCCAGTCTGAAGAGCCGTTTAGATCATTGTATACGCATGTGGAATACTGTGCGAGGATTTAAAGTCATTGTGTATTTTATAGCTGCAAGTACAAGATTAAGTCCACGATGTGACTTTTTAAATTCACATGTAATTAAAAAACAATCATTTGTAACAAAAAGGAGACGACTATACATTCAAATGTTTACAGTTCTACCTACATAGTACAAATATAGGTGTTTTCCATTTTTACCCCTCTACCTTTGTCGCAGTATTTTATCATCAGGGGAAAAGAAAATCAGGAAAGAGTTGATAAGAGATCGGGGCTTAAGTGATTGAAGACAAATATGTGAGTTGGACGTGACGTCCCAGACCCTGCCTGTCCGGCCTGTCACCAGACACTCGAGCTGCTATCAGGAGCACTTTATTCTGTCAAAGTGACTGGCTTTTGTCACAGAATTCCGGGTTATAAAGAGAGGGTAGAAGGGATGCCGAGCAGTGAGCGGAGCCAGCCCATTCCCTTGACAGAGTTGGTGGGCAGGGGCTCGCCCCGCAGCCAGCTTCTCATGGGGAACACCATCCGGGCCCTCGTGGCTTTCATCCCCACCGACCGCTGCCAGAGTTACGTGGTGGGGGACTTCCGGGAGATGCCTCTGGACAGGATGGTGGATCTGAGCGGGAGCCAGCTGCGTCGCTTCCCACTGCACGTGTGCTCCTTCACCGAGCTGGTAAAACTCTACCTCAGCGACAACCATCTTCACAGCCTGCCTCCCGACCTGGCACAGCTGCAGAACCTGCAGATCCTGGCCTTGGATTTCAACAACTTCAAAGCTCTCCCCCAGGTGGTGTGTACCTTGAAACAGCTTTGCATCCTCTATCTGGGCAATAACAAACTCTGTGACCTCCCGGATGAGCTGAGCCTGCTCCAGAACCTCCGGACCCTGTGGCTTGAGTCCAACTGCCTCACCCGGCTGCCCGATGTGGTTTGTGAACTGAGTCTCCTGAAAACCCTGCATGCGGGTTCCAACGCCCTCCGTCTGCTGCCCGGCCAGCTCCGGCGCCTGCGCGAACTCAGGACCATCTGGCTCTCAGGCAATCAGCTCGCTGACTTCCCCTCCGTGCTGCTTCACATGCCCTTCCTGGAGGTGATCGACGTGGATCGGAACAGTATCCGCTACTTCCCCAGCCTGGCCCACTTGACAAATCTGAAGCTGGTCATCTATGACCACAATCCTTGCAGAAATGCCCCCAAGGTGGGCAAAGGTGTTCGCCGCGTTGGGAGATGGGCAGAGGAGACGCCGGAGCCTGACCCAGAAAAGTTAGGCGATATGCACTGGTCAAGGAAGAGAATCAAGATTCACCCCCTCCCCTCCTTCCTCCCAGCTCTTGAGCAGCTGCAGTCGAAGGCCAATTCAAAGGACCCAACTGTTCCGAAGGCATCTCATAAGAGCAGAGGGGATACACCTGGCTCATCCCAGGGCGGATGGAGAGCCAGTTGAGATGCTGTTAAGGAATACTGCGAAGAAAGCATTTCCAGTCCACCGCACCTTTTCCTAAGGCAAGGGTGTGTGCTGTCGCTGGCCTGGAACCCAGAGTGACTGTCACTCCTGTGCCAGAGGCAGCTCCTTCATATGAGCTATTTTGAAACACCGAAGAGCAAGGGCCACAGCCTCTCTTCCATACACTATGCAGAAGTGGCTGTCACCAGGCTGGTGAGTGCTTCAAAGACCGTATTTGTTAAAATAAAGAAAACAACGCTATCAAATGCTCAGGTCTCTAGCTCTCATACCTGTTTCCTTACCATGAAGTTCAGTGTAGTATCAATGTATTGTTACTAATTTGGCTCCTGAAAGAGACAACTCTACCTGCTCAGTCTTGATTCGAAGGAAACAAAACAAAAACAAAAAACAAAAAAACCTGTGATTACGCAGGCCTGAGCGCCCAGCCCTTTACCCCTGCTGTAAACACCAAGAAGCCTCTCCATGGAGCTGTGCCTCCAGCTTCACAGTGGTTCAAACTGGTTCCACTTACTTTCCCTTGTAAGGTTTGACCTAAAGTCCACTCAGTTTACTGTCATCTGAAAAGTCAAGCCTTGCCTCGCCTAGGCAGCCTCGTGATTGCTAGGGTGAGTGCAGGCTGCCTTCCAGAACAGAACCATGTGTCCGGAGTCTACCTTCTTCAAGGTAGAATGTAAAAATCAGTTCACCTGAAACAAGTCTTTGAAGTTTGAAGTGGAAGTCTCAGCTTTTATTTAGGCTTTTATGGTAATTTGTCTGGGTTTTTGTTCATAGGGTCTGTCGACAGTCTACAAACCTAGGTATTTTGGCCATTATTTAGAGAAGAATGTATCACAGATGCATAAATTCTAAACTGTTGTCAGTATGTGATTTAATAACCTTTTCAAAACACAAGGACAGCAATCGTCCTTATCTTAACTAAGACAAACTATATTCAGGTTTATAAAGGCCGGGCGGTGGTGGCGCACGCCTTTAATCCCAGCACTTGGGAGGCAGAGGCAGGTGGATTTCTGAGTTTGAGACCAGCCTGGTCTACAGAGTGAGTTCCAGGACAGCCCGAGCTACACAGAGAAACCCTGTCTCGAAAAACCAAAAAAAAAAAAAAAAAAAGGTTTATAAAGAACCACGGGAGGACTGACCTTTACAGGCACGGAATCCTTTCAGAAATACTGCTGGCTAAGTCAGAGGAGGTCCCGGAGCATCACATAACCCTGTCACCACCTCTCTGGTGCAGAGGACCTGCAGCCCAGTGAGCAGACCGCCCAAGATGCCTTTAATCAGTAAATGTAGTTATGTTTATACCCAGAGGGAGACTTCTTGAAATGAGTCTGTATTTCTATTAGGTTGCTAGAATGCTCTTGTCTATTCTTATTCAGGTGACTGAAGCCATGCACTCAGCTGACTCTAAATGCAATTTGCAAACAAGAATTTGCTCTTCAAGGAAGCTTCTGCTATAGCAATCTACAGGTTGCTTTTTTGACCAGTCTTCTGTCTCAAGATGAGTCAGGCCTATCTTCTCCCATGAGCTGCACTCTGCAGCCTTGAGTTGAAGCTAACTGACCAGAGTTCTCATTGAGTATGAGAATGTTAAATCACTTAACATTTGGAGTGTAGCCAAGTTATTATTTTTTTTCTAAATCAGTAAGCTTGCAACAAACATACCTTTCTCAAACGTGGCTGATTTTGATGGCAAAAAAATATCTCCACTCTTGAGCTTTCAATCACTTTATATGGTATCAGGTTTTTTTGTTTTTTTTTTTTTTTTAAGCTCGGTGGTTTTCAACCTTCCTAACGCTGCAACCCTTAAACACAGTTCATGTTGTGGTGACCCTCAACCATAAAATTATTGTTGTTGCTACTTCATAACTGTTATTTGCTGTTATGAATTATAATGTAAATATTTTGGGGGATGGAGGTTTACCAAAGGGGTTCGTGAACCAGAGAGCCATCTTCTGGTGGTCTTGGAGATACTAAGATCTCGTCAACGAAATAAGAAAGGCTGAAGCACCAAGTATTAATTATTTCTCCCCTGGATTCTCAAGTCTGGAAACCCAAAGGACTGAGGTCAATCTCTTGCAGACCATCCATGTGGGGATGAAGCCAGGCAAGCTCTTCCTCCTGGCTCCCTCAGTTTTCAGAGATGAGTAGTATCCACTTGAACCAGCTACTTTTGTGTCATCTTGACAAGCTAGAAATCATTTGGGAAGAGGGAACCTCAGCTGAGAAAATGCCTCCACCAGATTGGCCTGTGGCCAAGCTTGTGTGGTCTTCTCTTGACTGACAGTTGATACGGGAGGGAGGGCCCAGCTTACTAGGGAAGGTGCCACTCCTGGGCTGGTGGTCCTGGGTGCTGTGGGGAAGCAAAGCCATAAGGCCATAAGAAGGCCGGTCAGCACCATTCCTCCATGGCTTCTGCTTCAGTTTCTTCTCTGACTCCCCCCCCCCTCCCCTTTTCAGGGAGTTCTTTCCTAGAAATGTAGGATTAAATCCTTTCCTGGGTTTGTGTTTTACCATAACAATAAAAACTCCAGGACACAGCTAACTTGTTTTGAGACAGCCTCAATATGCCGCCTCAGCTGAACTCAAATCTCCTAACTGCCTACTCCACTCATCTTCAACGTTAGGAAAACAGACCACCAGGCTTTTCTATTTTGCCCTAAGTGGCATACCTCTGTAATCTGTAATTTTGCACTCAGTAAGTGGGACTTGCCAGAATACTGGCACATACCTGCAACCTCAGCACCCAGGCTAAGGCAGGCTCAGAATCTCAGGGGTTGGGGAGGGGCGTGGCTTTTGCCCTGAAGTCAACATACATTGAAAACACCTTAAGAGCACAAGCCACAGTCATCGAGAACACCGCAGTACCTTGGCTGAGGGAAGACCCCCCTCCTCACTATGTGGACTCAGTCTCCACCTCTGCCACTTACTAACCTGTGTCTGGGTTCCATCCTCAGCACCACAAACATCAGGAATCTAAGTCCAGTTTGCCTTTACTGTTCATGCTGGGAGTTTACAGAAAAGTTCCCACTTCTAAAGACATTAAAAATGCACCCACTGGAACCTAGCGAGGTAACTCATCTGTATGTACAAGTGTACTGACGGGTTTAAAACGGAGTATGACTGAAGAGGATAAAGAAAAGGCCCCAGGAATGGAGACTACCAATAGCAGCAAACGGTGATCCTTATGGCTGAGTTCACAGGGAAGTACCGCTCAAATCCACTACAACAGCCATGGAAGAAACAGGCCACATATGTAGAAACTGCCACTGGAGACATGGCTCGGTGCTTAAGGGGACTAAGTTTGGTTCCCAGAACCCAAGTCAACTACCTGTAACTTTAGCTCCTGGGGACCCAATTCCTCTGGCCTCCAATGACACCTGTACTCAAATACAAATGCCCACCCCTAGACACACAATTAACAATACATCTTAAAAGAAAAAAGAAATTAGAACTAGATTTTGTGAGGTTCAGGTTTCTCTGATAATCAGGAAGAGATTGCCTCCCACATCCTGTAAGCACCTCCCAAGTTAAACAGCAGTAATCCAGTCCTGACGGGAGTCAGCCACAGGAGACCAGTGCAGCCTTACTGGATCCTAGAATCCTGCGGTTCCCTATGCAGTGAGACTCGTCGTTAATGGCTCTCTGAAATACCAATTTGTATTTTTACATGTATTTATTTGGGGTTTGGGTCTGGACACCTCTCACATATGGAGGTCAGAGGAAAACTTAAAGGAGCTGGTTCTCTCCTGCCATGTGGATTCCAGGGATTAATCTCAAGTCCTCCAGCAAGCACCTTTGACCACTGAACCATCCTGCCAGCCTCTAATAAATTCCTGGTATTAAAATATAGAGGCTAGAGAGATGACTAAGTGCCTAGTGCTCCTATAGAGAAACCGGGTTTAGTTTCCAGCGTCCACGTGGTGGTTGACAAGCACTCTTACTTCCAGTTTCAAGGCCTGTCACGCCGTCTTCTGACCTCCTCAGGCATCACACATGTGGCACACATACAGGCAACACTCACGCACATCTATCTAAAAGCAGGCTACTCCTCACTGACCCAGAGCCCACCTACATAACAAGGCTAGCTGTGACTAGCAAGCCTGGGATCCTCCTGATTTAGCCCTTCCGGTGCTGGAGTCAGGTACGGATCCTGTGCTAAGGATCCAAACTCAGGCCCCCATGCTTGTGTGGCAAGCATGTCACTGACAGAGCCACTCCCTAGCTAGCCCCCTTCCCCCCACGAGGGCATAAAACACATAAGCTTTTGAACTCTCTTAAATTCTGCGCACTCTGCAATATTCTGATTAACTTTCACATCGATGTCAAGTGTAAACTAAACCTAATACATAATTATGCTCACTTCCTTTCTTTACCAAAACAAAAACCCTAACACAACAGTCATAACGACATCTACACAAACACTGTCTTAGGAAAATGTTATCCTATTAAGGCACAAGAGAGTAATGCACAGTTAAATGTCACTTTTCCAAACTTGAACTGAAATAAAAATGTCATCTACTATAAATAATAAAGGGTACTTACATCAAACTAAATCAGAACTGTACGTTATGGTACTTCTAACTCCAAAATAATGTTCAGTAAAAGCATGCATGACTGAAAAAACAATATATATATATATATATATATATATATATATATATATATATATAAAAGCATGCATAATCAAGATAACTACTTTATAAAAAGGGTAGTCAATAATTGATTAGGCTGAAACAACTCTACACAGATATGATTGCTTCCGTAAGAAGATTTCAAATAGGCTATGATATGTACAGATCAGTAGGACATTAAGGGCTAAGTAACTGGATTTTTATTTTAATACACAGTATGAGAAATGAACCGTAAATCAACTGAATTGTATGGAAAATGAAATAGCAAATAAATTAGACCCATGTTTAACACAGGTCAGCTAAATGCTCAAACTTAAGGCTATCATGGACACGTTAATTCCACAGTCGTCTTTAAAGGTTGAAGTCTTTCAAATACAACTTTGCTATGGACTGGTCTCGAGTTCAACAGCAACTGGGAGGAATGCTTAACAGGGGTGGTGGTCAGGGACACGTTTCCTGTAAGAAAAAAAAAAAAAATCACACTATTAACAAAAAAGTAAAAAAGTATGGTTTCAACTAGATTTTCACAGACTACAAATACAGCGAGAACCTTGGTCTCACTAAAGTCACTGCAGGCCCACCTCCCATGAGGACGTAACACCACGCAGTCCCTGTCACTACTAGGACACAGGAACTCCCGCGGCGTGCAGGCCTGTACTCAGAAACTCTGTGTCTGACTGGAACACGTCAATAAGCACACGCTTCCCAAAAAGCCCAACCTGGCTTTTGCTTTCTTTTCTGTTTTTGAAGATCAAACCTTACTATATATCCTAAGACTATAGACTTGAATTTGCAATCCTCCTGCCTCAGTTTGTAAGGAATATACTACCACACTTGGCTTACTTCATGTTTTTGAATAATGTAAGGATTAGGAAAGTTTACCAAGCTCATTAGACAGATACTTTAAACCAAAGCTAAAGCATGACGACACGGGGGTCCTGCAGGACGGTCTGCTCAGGAACTGCCCACAGATAAGTCAGAGTGAGCCAATCATCCCTCACCTCACATTCTCCAGTGACATACAGTGACGACATAAACTGTTGCAAAGGAACGGCAGGCATATCAGTAAATTTTTAACTTTGTATTTCTTAGTAAAATGCTTTTAAACAATGTGTGTATGTATAGAATACATTTTAGAATTATGCAATGGAGGACAAAGTGAGATCTTTAAAATCCATGGCACATGAGATTCCAGGGCAATCAGCGAGCGTCCCCAGGAACTCTCACAAGTCTCCAAGTGTCAGAATGTTAAACCTGCCTCTAACAACCTTCCACTTAGATATCCAGTCTTCTTCTCATGGCCAGCTTCTCTGCTCACAGACCTGCAGCCTGTACTTCAGGTTCCCTTTCTGATAGAAACTGTCCTTTGAGTTTTCTTTTCTGAACCTGCTACAGGAGCACGTTTATCCCCACTCCCCTAACCCTGTATGTCAAACCAATGCTGCTAAGGCCATTTCTAAGTAAACTGTCGTTGTCCTGTATCCTTGTTCCTGGGCATCCTGGGCACACGCTCCCTTCCTTCTCCTCACTGGCAACTGACTATTCCACCCCAAGGCAGTGCGAACAGACACAGCTAAATCTGTGAACCCAAAGAAATCGTTCCTTTGTCAGGATTCTGACACCGCAACAGGAAGCAGACTGATGCCTTCATTGAACCCTTCCGTGTGAAAGCATTTACAGAGAATCTAAAGTAACTTTCTACAGTGTGAACCTGGAAAGAGCCTTGAGAATGTCTGAGCCATGTGTGGGCACCTGCCATCCTACCACTCAGGGAAGAGGATTCTGAATTTGAAGCCAGGCCAAGTTATACAGCAAGAGCAGCTCCAAAACCAGAACTACCAAGTCAAGCACACATGTACCTATGAGGGTATCGAGGAAAGCAAGCAGCTGGATTCATCCTGGTGAAAGATATCAGATACCCACACACTCCCTGACCTTCCTAAGCCTGGCTCTTTAACCCTTCCAATGAGTGTGCCCCTGGCTATCCAAACCAGTTTCCTCCTAAGCCTTTCTAAGAACTGTGACTATACATTTTAGATAGTTTGCATAATAGTCTACTAAGATATAAGTGTCCCATTAAATACAATTATCAAGCTCTCTGGACTTTGTCCAGTATGTTTTCCTAGGGGTGCAAGCACTCTGGTACCTTGGTGCTGCTTTGATTATGTTGTCCACTCGTAGAATCACCTCGGCCGCTTCAGCCGCACTCAGAAGAACCTGTTGCTTCACCTGAAAACTCTCTGTTATACCCAGGATTGCCATATCACCGATGGTACCTTCCTTCATATCTGAAAAGGTGGTTATTAAAGAAATAACAAAAAGACATTAAAACATCTCTAATAACTCGTAATAAAACCAAAGCTGTTACTGCACCCCACCACCTGATTTAGCTAGATCCATCTATAAAAGCACTATTTAAAAAAAAAAAGAACTGCCGGGCAGTGGTGGCGCACGCCTTTGATCTCAGCACTTGGGAGGCAGAGGCAGGCGGATTTCTGAGTTCAAGGCCAGCCTGGTCTACAGAGTGAGTTCCAGGACAGCCAGGGCTACAAAGAGAAACCCTGTCTCAAAAAACCAAAAAGATTAAGAAAAAAAAAAAAAAAGAACTGACAAGAAAAATGGTTAAACCTGGCAGTAGAGTTGCACGCCTTTAATCCCAGCACTGGGGAGGCAGAGGCAGGCTAATCTCTGAGTTCAAGGCCAACCTTGTCTACCAGGATAGCTAGAGCTACACAGAGAAACCTTGTCTTGAAACTAAAGAAAACAAAACTAACCCCAACAAACTGCCTTCTAGAGGGTTATGTTTGTATGCACGGAACAGTGATGCCTTATCAGGAAAGCTTGTCTGCAGTGGATCAAGTACACCAGGAGCCTTGTAACTGGTGAGAGTACAAGGAACAAATGCACGAGCGCTCAGCCATAAACAGAATGTGCCGATCCATCACCCCCCACCCCCAAGTCTCTGAGAACACCACAGCACAGGTAGAAGGAACTGTGGTTGGAGAAGGAGTGCTCTGGAATGCTGCCTTCTGGACCTGAGATGCCCAGTGCAGCCTGACTCCAGCAGCAGTGGTCACCTGCACACAGCTAGGCCCCTGAACATTCCACCCTCACTGCAAAGCTCCTTCACTGCTAGGGAAGACCGAGTCATGTTCCTCAGGGCACAGCCTTGATAAAGGGCCTTTATCCAAGTAAAGAACCCTCCACTCATGTAAGCACGAGAGGGATCTGAGAACAAAGGGTTCAGTGAAGGAGAAAAGGTGCTAAGAGAACAAAGGGAAGGGGATATGACCAAAGTACACTGTGTGTGTGTGTGTATAGATATACAAGGTGTATGCATGTATAAACTTATTTGCTTCTCACCCAGTCCAGCAGTTATACGGCCTTCACTGTGAGCAGCTCGGAGCTGTGCCACCAGATCTGCACTGTCATAGCCAGCATTGTCAGCTATGATGGTCGGCAACTGAAATATGAAAGTGACAAATAACCATCAAGGACCTCACTGTATCTAACCTAGAAAGAAAATTATAGATCTGAAGATCACATAAAGCCTGCTTCTTGTTCTTCTTAAAGACAGCTCTTACTATACAGCCAAGGCTGGTCTCACATTTGAGATCCTCTGGCCTCAAACGTCCACGTGCAGGGATTATAGGTAAAGACCATGTGTGGTTGTCTGTTTCTTAGTAACTATTCATGATAAGGTATAAAATGTACAATCAAAATATAAAACATTGTGAACTACTGTATTTTTGTAAAGGTAAGGACAGAAAAACACATTGGGTTTAAAATCAAGCCCATGAAATGTATGTTCGGCCCTCTCTTCATAGCTCACCATCCTCAGGGCCTTAGCAAACGACTCCATTGCTACGGCTTCTTTTCCTGGGGTTCTACTGGCAAGCTTTGTCACAGCATGAGCCATCAGCATCTCAGAACAACCTACAAATGTAACCCAAAACTCATTATGCACTCTGCCGTCTCTGTTTCTGTAAAACATACGGAAGTCGGACATACTGTCAAGAAACCAATCAAGTGTGTAACATTGTCCAAACGCTCACCTCCACCGTAAACTGTTCTAGGATCCTTTACAGTCTGGGCAAGAACACAGAGGGCATCATGCAAAGATCTTTCCGCTTCATCCAAAATTTGTTGAGTGGCACCACGAAGCACAATGGTACAAGCCTCACCTAAAGTTAAACGTTAACACTCGTACATCATCTAGCCATCCACCATAAATCATTTGCATTCCATTAGTCACGTAAACAACTAGTACTGGGCTTTGGTAGCAATGCTTTCTCTGCAAAAATCCATGTTCATGAATGTTCTCAGTGATCAAGAAAAAGATCTATGCTAAATGTACACCCTTCAAAAGGCAGCAAATACCAACCTGACTTCAAGACACTGAAACAAAACATCAAACAGACATTCTCAAAAATTTCTATGTGCCCATTTAAGACACGTATGTCCAGTCCACTTAACAATCCTTAGTCGTGTGTGTATATGCGTGAGTGCATGTATGCATGAGGGTCCCAGAGGGGAACTTAGGTCTTCAGGCTTCAAGCACTTCCACCCACAGAGCCACCATGAAAGCCTGTAGGATATATATTTTAGCACTATAGAAACCTTAAAAAAAAAAAAAAAGATGTATTTATGTGTATGAATACACTGTAGCTGTCCTCAGATACACCAGAAGAGGGCATGGGATTCCATTACAGATGGTTGTGAGCCACCATGGGTTGCAGGGAATTGAACTCAGGACCTCTGGAAGAGCAGCCAGTGCTCTTAACTGTTGAGCCATCTCTCCAGCCCTCCAACTTTTTCTTCCATATCCAGAGGCCAGCAAGAACTTAGGTACTTAAGCCAAGATTCACATAGTCACTCACCAAGGGCAACCCCAGAAAAGTGAATGAGTTTATCCTCTCCAATCATAACTTCTTCAATAAGTTTGCAACTTCCAAGCTTCACAAGTTCTGGGTGATCAAAGGTAGAGGCGATCTCACCACCTATGAACATAATAAACACATCTGTGAGTTCTTGGCTGCTACTGATTGACTCATTTATACATTTTTACCATTTGGGAAATTAGAAACTTAGAAAAGTTATGTTTAAATTTAAGCACAAGGTACATACTTGACCCTCTCTGAAGGGCACAATCTTCATTAAAGATTACTGTAACTTTACCTCACACTGGGTACAAGAAACTAAGTATCCAGCAAAACAAACTAGTTTAGACTTAATACTTACAAGACTTTTAAGTTCAAATTTGTTTATGCCTAGAAAGTAAAGAGTGAGTTGTCTTGAAACACCACAGAAAGAACTCTATAGTTACGGTAAATCTTTGTGTCTGTGTTTAAAATCTAGAATACACTTTAAGCATTCCTCAACTGAACATTTGAGCATTCAGTTGAGCATTCCTCAACTGAAACTCCAAATATGTAACTTTAAGAATGAAAATGTGGGCGGTGAGATGGCTCAGTGGTCAAGAGCACTAACTGTTCTTCCGGAGGTCATGAGTTCAAATCCCAGCAACCACATGGTGGTTCACAACCATCTGTAATGAGATCTAATGGGTGCCCGAAGACAGCAACAGTGTACTTACATTAAATAAAATAAAAATAAATAAATAATAAATAAATAAATGAAAAAGAAAATTGTTTAAAAAAACGAATGAAAATGGCCCAGGTGGCCAGTAAAAGTGCAAGTCAACCAAAAGTACTGCATAAATTATTTCTCTGTGTAAGGTATATACATCTAATATAAACACATTTCATATTTAGACTTGGATCTTATTCTACATCATTTCATTATGCACGGTCAAAACACTTCACTCTACACCCCCAAAATACAAAATCTAAGAAACTTCTGAGTTCTGAGCATTTTAAATAAGAGAACATTGCCTATAATAAT
Organism: Mastomys natalensis; assembly: GCA_021653895.1. Taxonomy (NCBI): domain Eukaryota; kingdom Metazoa; phylum Chordata; class Mammalia; order Rodentia; family Muridae; genus Mastomys; species Mastomys natalensis. The sequence goes on along the minus strand of JAJTUV010001629.1, from coordinate 66,350 downwards.
ATCAAGGGACCAGCAAGATAGTCCATCAGGTAAAGGCACTGGCCAGAGAGCCTGGTAACCTGACTTGAGACTCAAGACCCACTAAGAGGAGATCATCTATGCTACGGCCTCCACATGTAAACCAGGGCACACATGCAGGCGCACAATCAATTGATCAATATGTAATTCCTCAGACAATGTAAGTAAATTAAAGGCATAATTCAAATGATATACTCTTAGCTCTTTAAGGGGTTTCTTCATACGTATTCTTTTTTCCCCCAGAGCTGAGGACGGAACCCAGGACCCAGCAAGCACACTACCACTGAGCTAAATCCCCAACCCCTCTTCGTATTCTTAATGTATTGTACAGTAACTTATTAGAAGCTATCCTTTCTCAGGCATGCATTTTCCCTTACCTGTGACAAGAGCTAGGCGCTCCACACCTGCAAAATCTGCATGTTCAATAGCCATGACACCAGCAGCTCCGAAGAGTTGTTCAGGATAATTATAAATTAACTGTCTGCAATAAAATATATGTTATGCTCAAAATGGCTACTTCTCAAGCTGAATTACATTAGACTGCAAAACCTGCATTTTTACTTCACCAGAAATAAAAACTCCAGCCTCACAATCTCTGTTCAATCCTTGGGTCTCAAATGATGGATAGAGAACGCAATCCCACAAGTTGTTCTCTGACCCCATAGCATGAGCAAAAAAGGAAACTGAATTCCCAGTATGTTCTACCTGACTGGTAGTCACTCTCAATGAGACCAAGGTTACCTCACGGTTAGTGCTCAACACTCAGAGGGCTTTACATTAAAGCACAATACTCAACTACTGAAGCCTCACTCCATACCACAACACGCACCGGATCCTTGTATCAGCACACAGAAGCTGAGTACAGTGAAAATAAAGGACCGAGAACAGTGCGGTAAGGGACTGAGGAAACTTAGAACACAGAACACTCGCCTGGACGTTAACAGTCCACTGAGTGTACTGACTGGACGAACTGCCACAATCTGTAATTTTAGGTACTACCACGTGCAACAGTCTCCACCAATAAGAAACTTGATAGGAAATGCAATTTTTATGAGGAAAAAAAAATGACTTTAGATTACAGACCTGTTAATAAAGCAATTTATTCCATGCTTAAGAATCCGGTCAACTTTCTCCTTCATCTTCTCCTTTTCTGCATGTTCTATCTCTGCAACCTTTGCTGTGGAATCAACTCTTACCCGAGAGCCAAATATCTGAGATCGAAGACAGAAAGGCAGCGTAAGTTCCTCAAACCAAAGCTCTATCAAACACACCGTATGTCAGGGTTTCTGTGAACACACGCGTCATAGTACATACAGTCTATCTATCATCTGTGCAGACTCAAGCTGGTCCACTGACTCCTAAGTTACCAGCAACAGCACTTCAAGACATGGACTCACATACCTTTATTTTGTCTGTATCCATCCCAGTATTTGCAATAAGAATTTTAGCATTTTCAATTCTCTTTGGTTGATTTACTCCAATTTTTTTATCCAAGAGAAAACCTACGACAAACATAAATATATACAGCAGATCAGAGTCTATAGATTAAATGTAAAAACATGTAAGTTCATTTTTACTAGCTTAAAACCAGCAAGACAGGCGGGCGGTGGTGGCACACGCCTTTAATCCCAGCATTTGGGAGGCGGAGGCAGGAGGATTTCTAAGTTCGAGGCCAGCCTGGTCTACAGAGTGAGTTCCAGGACAGCCAGGGCTATACAGAGAAACCCTGTCTCGAAAAAACAAAAACAAAACAAAACAAAACAAAAACAACAACAACAACAAAAAAATAAGCTGGAGAGAGATGGCTCAGATGTTAATCGTGTTTACTGCTGTTGAGAACCTGAGTCTGGTCCCCAGCAGCCCTGCTGGGAGGTTCACACCAGCCTGTAGCTCCACCTGAGTGGAGCTGCTGCCTTTGGCTAATGACATGCACACACCGATACAGACACAAACAGGCACAGGATTAAAAGTAATAATAATCTTGGATACAAAAAAGTTTTTCCTGGGGTTAACAATGTAGCGCAGTTAAAAGATAATTACTTAGCATTCACAAAGCCCTAGATAGATCCCCCAGTATTACATACTCAGAGTTTGGGAGACGGCAGCAGATGGAACCGAAGTTTACGGTCATCCTTGGCTACACACACACACACACACACACACACACACACACACACACACAGACACACACACACTCTCTCTCTCACTCACTCACTCACTCACAGCCACCACTAGCAACACAAGACACAACAGGGCCTGAAGAGATGGCTCAGCAGTTAAAACCACTGGCTGTTCTTGCTGAAGACCTGATTTGGTTCCCAGCACCCACATGGTGGCTCACAGCCATCTTTCCTTCAGTTCCAGGGGTTCTGGTACCTTCTGACCTCCATGGGCACCAGTTATGCATATATGGTGCACACATATGTTGTCAAAACACTTAAAGAATAAGTAAATTTTTTTGGTTAAAACAAAAAACAAATGCTAACAAATGCCAATAAAATATCAATCAGACAAAACCTCCTTTATCCACAACAACCTGCTAATTAAATGATGTGACTTAAGAGACTCTGCTTGGAAAATATATACAATCCTAAAAAAAGTAGCATTTGGGAACAGCCTTTGGTAAAGCTGTAATTTCTCTATTACTAGCAAAAGACTTCATGTGTGAAATCTACAAAGTAAGACGATACTCAAGTGGCCTTAAGACGAGGCACACTATCCACACAACAAACTGGTTACAATGACAAAAGCAGCCGAGTGGTGTCACAGACAAGCTCTCTGGCTCTGTAGTGTCGGGGAGCAGGGACCAATGGGTATGTTTGCACACATACATACCTTCATCTAGGTAAGAGTCTGCCAGACTCCCACCTAGTTTCTTGATGACATGAATCGCCTCCAGGTTCCAGAGCCTTTGAGTCTGAGAACGGCGTCCACAGCTAACTTAGTGAAGTGGTCCTTGTGGTGAGTAAGGAGTTTTGAGGATAACGTCGTTCCTGCAATATTCATTAAATCCTGCCAGAATCTCCCTTCATCAGAACTAATAAAACCAAACAGACAGAAGAAAAGGTGTCTGTTATTAAAATTATCCATTAAGCATCCTGTACTTTTCAAAGATTTACCTAAGTACTTGACCCTACTCAGGCCTTTAAGGTCATCAAAAATCAAGAAACAAGTGAACAACGGGCTCCCGTCTTCCCTGTCAAACCGCCACCCTCAGTGAGTCCTAGGCACACAAGCACATTCAGTGCTGCCGATGTGGGGAAGCGACTGTCTGCAGCACACTCAGCGCAAACAGAAACTGTTTCTGGTGGTTTACTTGGTAATATACGTAGAAGTAAACTAAATATGTGTATACTTATGGACTCAGTAATTCCACTTCTAGAAAATTTCTTGAGTAACAAATTTCCTACATTACAAAGCTAAAAACCTTTTCAAAAATAAATTCTCCAAGGGCAGATAGCTTAAAGAAATGTCATCAGTCCTATAGTGAAGCGCCTAACAACTAATGTCGCAGAGAACGTATCAACACCCAGAAACACACGGGCTAGACCAGTTAAAGAGATTAATACACCAGGCATGGAAGCCCAGGCTTGCAATCCCAGCACTGGGGCAGGAGGGTGGCAAGGGTTTTAGCTGAAGGGCAGGGCAAGGCAGCACAGTAACACTCATGCGTGTTTCTCATGGATCTCCAGATGAGACTTTCCGACAGGACTGAGTTCTACCAACCCATGATCCACAGCGGAGCTCAGCAGGGCCTCTCTTGCTGCCTTTGTGGCTTCTCTCCAACCCGCGATGATGGTCTGTGGATGGATCTTTTTTGCAATTAAAGACTCTGCTTCCTGCCAATCAACAGGTACACAGAAGTAATGAAGGGTTAAGTCACGAAGGAGTCCACTGCTGCTCGAAACCACAGTCCCAATACTGAGGGAAGTGTCAGCCCTCTTACCCGGAGCAGCTCTGCGGCTAAGACAGTAACAGAGGTAGTGCCATCACCAACTTCATCATCTTGAACCCTTGACATATCTAGGAAAAAAGCGAAATTATTTCTCCACATTAAGTTCTTTTAAAACTTCCACAACATACTTAAACTCCATTTATAGTATGTTTCATACCTGACAACGTTTTGGAAGCCCTTAAAGTGTTAAAAATTTAGCTTGAATGTGCCTCACAAGCTGATGGAAACTAATCCCTAATCTTTTTCTGTCTCACCAAGTTAGGCCTTCTGTCACATTATGTCAGCAAAAAAGACCTCACCAGAAAAGGGCCCACTGATCTTGGACTTGGCAGCTCAGCCCAACAGACTTGTATCATCTAAAAACTGGGGCTGTAGTAGCCCTCGTGGACTATGGAGAACAATGATACTTCTGAAATTCATTTTTTTGAGTGATAAATAACAATGGCTATTACTGTAATAGCTGACAGTCTATCAGGAAACATATTATTGGAAAATATTAACAAGCAAATCTCAGACTCACCAACTAGAACTTTTGCCGCTGGGTTGTCCACACCAATGTTCTTGAGAATGGTAGCACCGTCATTGGTCACCATCAGAGAGGCATCTCGTCCACTGCTTAGGAGAATTTTGTCCTGAAAGCAAATTTATTTCTGTCAAAATAAAGTCTAAGTACTTCTTCAAGAATACGTGCAGACACAGAAACCTCTGGATGATTAGCTGGCTATCAAATGTTTTCCATGCATGTATCCCACAACCAAACCTCAGTGTTTACAAAGTTCAGAAGTAAAAGCAATACAAACTAGCTTTGCTTCACCGTCACAAGACAATGATGGAAACCAATGTCTGTCAGCAAAGTTCAAAGGAAATCCCAGAACACTATACGACAGTCAAAGAAGTATAACATACTAAAGAAAAAAAATCACAATGGAACCCTTCCCGTGCTAACCAGAAGATCAGTTAAAACCACCAGTACTAAGGCTATGAAAATAGTTTCTTCACGTAAAAAGAAGTAGCACAAACTCTGGAAACAGCACACTGAAAGCAAATACACATAAACAAAAACGGTATCTGTTACTTGTGGTGGTGCACGCCTTTAGTCCCAGCACTTGGGAGGCAGAGGCAGGCGGATTTCTGAATTCAACACCAGCCTGGTCTACAGAGTGAGTTCCAGGACAGCCAGGGCTACACAGAGAAACCCTGTCTCGAAAAACCAAAAAAAAGAAAAAGAAAATTGTTACCACATTTACACCAAAGGCTTTAAACCATTATTAAAACTTGCATCTGTATTTTTGGCCAGCCACTACAACACAAGACCGCAGTCAAACGAACAAAACTAGAAACAAACAAACAAACAAAAGAAACTTGTAAAATTTTCCTTCTTTTCCTCTATTTTTCTTACCATGCCCTTCGGACCCAAAGTGCTCTTCACCAAGTCTCCAATGGCGATGGCACCAATAAAGGATGACTTAAATCAGAAAAGAAAAATCAGAAAAGGCGGGTCAAAATTTACACTCACGAAGAGTTGGATGTTATCATTTAAAAGCAGCAGACGCGGGCTTACCAAGCGAGCTGTCTCTGCTCTCTCTTCATCAGCTCCGGCCTTGAAGATATTAACAGGTGCCAGGGAAAGGGACGCCTAGAAAGGGAGACCAACACATTCCGTTTGAAGGCCAGTAGTCTTTAACACACATCTTGGGCCTCTCACTAGATCGGTAAATAGATTATCTAAAGGAAAATTGGTTTTACGATATAATTTGAGGAGTCCGTCGTGGGAGTGGGTATTTATTTAAATGGCGAGTGGGACGTTCGTGTGGGCATCAGGAATAAATCATTGCACCGACCCACTGGTGTGTGACAAAACAAAAGGCAACATGAAGGCTGGGCAAGCACCGACCACCAGGTAGCTACCCTCCATCTTCCAGAGGCCTGCACAGGCACTCGCCCTTCGAGCCCCGCCCCGAAGAGGGCGGAGCCGACAAGAGTACTGCTAGAAACTTCTTCGCTAAGCGGTGAGGCTCGGGGGTCGTCGAGGTCCCCGAGCCAAGAAGAGCCCTGATCTTACAAAGAGATGCTGGCTTAGGGCGCGCTCTCCCTTCCTGTCCCCCGCTCCCCGAGAGCTCGGTCGGCGGTCCCCACGCAGGCCTCATGCCCGGCCCGTGCCATGTGCGGAGGGCCCATGAGACGGCCGCAGGGAGCCTGGGACTCCGGTTAGACAAGAGGAGCAGCGGGGAGGCGGGACACAGTGGGACCCGGTCAGGAGCCGAAGTCCTGAGCCGAAAGCTAGGCTCACCATGGTTCCGAAGAATTCAGCGGAGAGGATAATCCCTCACAAACGGCACCGGGAAGCCAGCAGGCGGGGAAAGGAAAGCGGAAGTGACGACACGCTCTACCGCAGGGGGCGGGGCCGACCTGCGCGGGTTTCCGCCTCCTGCGTGGCGGGCTGGGCCGGAAGCGTACCGATCTCCGCAGAAGGGGCGGGGCCTCGGCTCGTGTTACGGCCAATGGTGGAACTCATTGAGATGTGGGCGGGGCCAGGGGCGGGCTGATTTAAGAATAGAACTGGAGAACAAAGAGGCAGTGTGCCGCGCAGGTTGCCAGGGAAACGAAGTTACTGCTTACATATATTTTTAAATTTAGTCTTTTAAAATTTGTTTTCAGGTCAGATGTACATTTTCAAGTGTTGCACACTAATCATTTATTTACTCGATCCGGAAGCAACCATTCCGTTTTTCCTGCTTTTTTTCTTTTTTTTTTTTTAAGTTTGGGAGGGTTATTTATCAATAGACTACTAAATAATAATTTTTAGCATTATTATTATAAGGGATTCTTCATTTAAGTTTTTAGACATGGTCTTACTGTTGTAGCTCTGGCTTAGCTTGGAACTCACATTGTAGACCAAGCTGGCCATTCTGAGATCCTCCACAGTGCAGGTATTAAAGGTAGATGCCACTACTCCTGTACTTCATTTAATTTTTAAGACACTGTAATTTGTAATTGGATTGTTTCGTTTTGTTTTTCGAGAGAGGGTTTCTCTGTATAGCCCTGGCTGTTCTGGAACTCACTCTGTAGACCAGGCTGGCCTCGAACTCAGAAATCCGCCTGCCTCTGTCTCCCAAGTGCTGGGATTAAAGGCGTGCGCCACCACTGCCCCGCTTGTAATTGGATTTTTAACTGCCCAGGTCAAGGGCTAGTGAGTCTTAGCTGAGACTTATGTTGGCTCTGGTTGTCCAGTTCAGGTTTTCTTCTTCATTTGTTTTCCCTTGGGGCTGGGGAGGACCCTAATGTAACTATTCCATGACTTCTCAGCGGAAATCAAGTTCTAAATATTTCAGCTTATTCAAAATAATTTTCTCGGCGCTGGAGAGATGGCTCAGCGGTTAAGAGCAGTGGCTGCTCTTCCTGGGGTGCAGAGTTCAATCCCTTTGGCAACTACATGGAGACTCACAACCAACGGATGCCCTCTTCTGGCCTGCAGGTGTACATGCAGATAGAGCACTCATACATAAAATACATAAATAAATCATTTTTAAAAAAGTTTTCTCTTGGGGCTGGAGAGATGGTTCAGTGGTTAAGAGCACTGGCTGCTCTTCCAGAGGTTCTGAGTTCAATTCCCAGCAACCACATGGTGGCTCACAACCATCTGTAATGGGATCAATGCCCTTCTCTGGTGTGTCTGAAGACAGCTACAGCGTACTCATACACATACGATAAATAAATAATTCTTTTAAAAATATTAAAATTTTCTCTCCTTAATCTTGACACCTAAGGCAAAGTTCTAATGCTTTAAAAGAATGTTAGTTTTTCTTTTCTCCACTGGTAACATTTTCTCTTTGTTCATTTAGCAAGTACCTATATTTCTGATACTTGCCAACACTTAAGTTAGTTTCAATTTTTAGTTATTTTAACTTTAGATAGTAAGTTAATTTATATTGGGTTGGCGAGCTAGGGAGAGTTAAATCTAGTTATCAACTGCTTTTCTTTCTTTCTTTCTTTCTTTTTTTTTTTTTTTTTTTGGTTTTTCGAGACAGGGTTTCTCTGTATAGCCCTGGCTGTCCTGGAACTCACTTGGTAGACCAGGCTGGCCTCGAACTCAGAAATCCACCTGCCTCTGCTTCCCAAGTGCTGGAATTAAAGGCGTGCGCCACCACTGCCCAAATGTTTTCACATTTTTATTTCTCTCCGTGTGTATGTGTGTTCACATGTGCATTCAGGTGCCAGTAGAGGGCAAAAGAGGGCATCAGATTGTCTGGAGCTGGAGGAGTAAGCAATCCAACCCTGTTGCTGGGAATTTAACTCAGGCGCTTTGCAAGAGCAACAAGGGCTCCTAACCACTGAACTATCCTCCCAGCTCCCATTAAATGTTTTCTACAGTGTATGGGTCAACAGAACCTACAATAGTCGTTATTTTTAAGTAAGTCTGTGTGACTCTGACTTACACTATCGTAAGGTCCAGTATAACAAGGAGTGTACTTGGGACCAGGAAAATGTTATTTAAAATTTACCAGTCTTCTGTCACAGGGAAATTTTTCTTAGGAAAAGGTTGTGTGTGTATGTGTGCTTGGTTTTTTTCAAGACAGGGTTTCTTTATGTAGCCCTGGCTGTCCTGGAACTAGCTCTGTAGACTAGGCTGGCCTCGAACTCATAGATATCCATCTGCCTCTGCCTCCTGAAAAGTATTCTAATGAGCAGATCCCAGGTGGTATTTGGAAGTAAGTCACACTAAGAAGCTAACATACCTGCCCATCTCAAAAGGCTGCTTTAATTGTACACAAAATATATTGTGTCCAGTGGGTCACAAGCAAATTTAACTATTGTGGGTGAAGGGTTACCAATGTCCCCTCCCTGTCAGACTTTAGAAGGGTAGGTGAACATACAGGCTTTGAATAGAACAGGGGACAGGCCTGCCATGCTGTAGATCTGAGCTGAGAGGCAGCCAGGAGTCAGACCCATGTAATGGGGTTCTAGAGACTGTCTTCTTTCTCCCCTGCATCTTTGGTCTCTTCCTCCTCTGCCCGGAACAATGGATTTGAATTGCAGCTTGTTTTTATAACTAGTTTTGTCATCTTGGGTTTCCACAAACTTTCTGAGTTGACTGATCAAAAACTATTTCCAAAAGTCCCACTAGCTAAATATATCATTTTACTTCCAAAACGTTTGTCTCTTATCATTTTATAACCTGTGTAGCAGTTTTGAACTGGGAATGTTCCAGGGTCTGTGGACTACCTCCTGGTTTATTCACCTCGTCTTCTACTCCTCAGGTTGTTTCTCTTGGCCCTCTTCATCCTGCTCTGTGGCACCACCCCACCCCCAGCCCCCTCAGTCTTTCTTGCCTATGGTTGGAATTCCTTTTGGTGAATTCTGTCAAGTGACTGCCCCTAGCTACATCACTTCTGTGCCTCAATTTCCTGGTGTATGAAATGGATGTGATCAGAATACGGATCTCACAAAAGCAAGACTAAATTGCTTAGAGGGTACCTGGGCTATAGCAAGCTCTGTTTAGCTTAGGTGTAACTCCAGTGTGGTTTGAAACACATGGTTTCTGCAGTTGGCGTACTTGGAGTATGTTTGATAGAGGTGACTTGGAGAAGAGTCATTATCTAGAGCAGTGGTTCTCAGCCTTCCTAATGCTGCGACCCTTCAATACCGTTCCTCATGTGGTGGTGACCCTCAGTCATAAAGCCATCTTTATTGCTACTCCCATCACTGTAATTTTGCTATTGTTATGAATCATAATGTACATAGCTGGGTTTTTCTGATGATCTTTGGAGACCCCTGTGAAAGAATTGTTCAACCCCCATGACCCATGGGTTGAGAACTGCTAGTCTGGAGAGATAACTCACTGAAATAACAAACAACAACCGGAACACAGACAATAAGACTTCTCGACATTCCTCAAGAACGTTCATACTATTGTAGGGTATTAGGACTCCAGAATCAACACCTCCTCGGATTCTTCCTGTTTGACACTGAACTATCCTATCATTCACCATACAGGATGCTAGTGCTTAACAGTCTGCCAGTGCAGACAGGCAGCCTGTGAGATGAGCCAGGATCATCTTTATTCCTATTATTAATTTTAAATGTTGGAGTGCTCTGTCTGCATATACACCTAAATGCCAGAAGAGGGCATCAGATCCCTTTGTAGATGGTTGTGAGCCACCATGTGGTTGCTGGGAATTAAACTCAGGACCTCTGGAAGAACAGCCAGTGTTCTTTACCGCTGAGCCATCTCTGCAGCCCCAACCAGGATCATCTTTAAGGTAAACTCACGAGGGGGCTGGAGAGATGGCTCAGTCGGCTCAGCAGTTGCTGGTTCCTCATGCAGAGGGCAAGAGTTTGGCTTTCAGCATCTGTATCTGGCTGCTCACAATTGCTTGTAACTCCAGATCTAGGATATCGGGTCCTCTCTCAGGCTTCCAAGGATAGCTGGACATACATGTTCACACACATACAAATACACAAATAAATTAACATTTTAAAAGTTTTAAAATAAAGCAAGCTAGCATTTGTGATAGTGCTTGGTAGTTAAGGTATTTTACAAGTCAAAATTCTAGTTTCTATGAAAAAAAAAAACTTGTCAGTATTGAAGGAACATACTACATCACAGTTATTTTTGCTGTCTGTGGTTACAAGTAGCTTCTGGACTCTGTGGTTCTCAGTGGGGACAGTACTGACTTCTCTTGTAGTAAGTAGGGAAATTCTTTTTCAATATATGTATGCAGTCTGCATCAAGGAATCATTATTATACTTTTTATGAGGTAGGACATATTTAAGGAAATCTTGATAGCCTTCAAGTGCACTAGAAACGCTTCTTCCATAGCCTATGTGCATTTTCTAGAATGCATACAGGCTTCAAGTACATAGCTGAATATTCATAAGGAAGTAAACTTCCAGAACATAAGTTTGTTACACACATACCCCTTTCAAACAAACAAACAAAAATTACACTTTCCTCAACTCTCCTATGGAATTTGGCTACTGTCATTCTAAAGTTATAGAAGTTGTTTATAATATGTAATCTGTGTCTTATGGCTTAGTTCTTTGGAAGGAAAGACTGTCTTCTATTATTAGTGACAATCTAACTGTAGATTCTTTTGAGGATGCAGACTGCTGTCTTGGTGACTAACACAGAGCCGAATTTAAGCCCATCTGTTAAATAAGAACATGTGACCAGTTACTGTCCCCAAAAGATCTTCAAAGGAGAAATACACAAACAATTCAAAGCAGCTTTCATATTCTGAGCACTAATACCCTAGTCTTCAAAGCTGACCACACCATAACCAATCTGAATATTCTCTAATGTGTGGCCTGTGTACATACCCAATCATTTGTGGGTTTGTCTAACCCCTGTATTGTTTTTTTTGTTTGTTTATTTTTTTTTAGTTTTTTCGAGACAGGGTTTCTCTGTATAGCCCTGGCCGTCCTGGAGCTCACTCTGTAGACCAGACTGGCCTCGAACTCAGAAATCCTCCTGCCTCTGCCTCCCAAGTGCTGGGATTAAAAGCGTGCGCCACCACCGCCCGGCTATGTATTGTTTTAAATGAGTTCCATCTCCACCTCCGCTATCCTAGACGAGACTTGGCAATCTCATTCAGTGGCTCAAATAAGGTTTGGGTTCCCAGAACTGAGTGAGATAAATTGGAATGACCATGCACATCAGATACTAAGAAAGTCTGCCAAATAAATGTATAATCTTTCACACAGTATACGTTCGCTTTGAAAACCAATCTGGCTGGGGATGGCTCAGTGTTTAGGGGCACAGACTGGTCTTGCAGAGGACTATGGTTTGTTCCCACCAACCAGTCTATCGGGGATCGACTCCCTCTTCTGGCCTACACGGACACTGCATTCACTTGTACAGCAACACTCCCCAACTTAAGACTGAGTGACACCTTTATCGTAAGGTGTCAAGCAGTACATGGAATATAAATACAGTAAACCTTTACATGAGTATCCAACCAAACTTTTATTTGGGTTTTATTGCAATCTACTTTTGGCAATAAGGAAAAGGTGACCGTAAGAACTCATCAGATTTTATTCAACCAAGCAGTTTTTTCATGAATGCTTAAGGTCAGGGTACAGTCAACTCAGCTTCCAGCATCTACTTGAGTCCTCATCATGGATACTGATGGCAGAATGGTAAGAGTAAGGCATTGCAAGATGCTACGCAGTCCAAGATGAAACCACATTTTACACATTGCAATTTTAGGAGAGTAAAGTATACTAATACTCACAATAAATAAGAAAAATTTAAAAGTGTTGCTTAGCCCTTGTTGAACAAAATTCCATTACTAGCTTATTCTTTAAGTACTCCAGTTAATAAAGGCTTGATTGTACTTCAAGGACTCTGACTTTTCCAAAGATTAAAAGCTAGTTATTACTTGTTACATCAAAAACAAAGCTTTCAAGCACACCCACACTTGTCCTTAAAGCATGTTTACATCATACATAACTTCTTACACCTGACAACATGGCTGACACAGCAGAGGAGGCCCACGCTAGGATGATACAGGGCGGTCCTCCCACTCCCACGCCCTCCACAAAGCCACACTTGGCCTCAGTGTAAAAGGTCTGTTTTATTGCCATGCTATAGGACGTCTGACATTGGCACTGACTGGGGGGAGCAAGAACAAGGACAGAGGGCCAGAGGGCCAGCGACGCCGTTACACACACAAGGTTTTATTGTAGTAACAGTGGTTACGTTTGCCAATGCAAAACTAACCTGCTGATATGAAACAGCATTAAAACACAATTTATGCATAGTACAGTATCACATCTTTCATTAGAGAAATATGGAATGTTTAGAAATTAACCATAGGGGAAAATTCATATCTCATATACAATTTGGCAATGGTAGTCCCACTGTAGACAACTTTTATAAAAGAAAAATTAAAATCTAATAAGCTACCTTTATACAACGTTGCTATATTTATGCCTTTATGTAGGAAAAACATTTATAATGCAAATTAGAACATACAGTAATCTTACATTATTATACAATGTAATGAAAATAGAAACATAACACAAAGTCTGTCCTTTATAAAACATCTATTTTGCGTTTACTAATGTGAATGCGGCACCCTGGTGACTACTGTACCATCTATCTATACCAGCCTGTTTTCCACATTGCCATTGTCCAACTGCCAGAGAACTGCAATGGTAGGATGCTATGAAAGAATTGTTACACCCTGAAAATCGAGGTCACAGGGATGGGAAGCGGGCAGCGAGACAGCAGGGTGCTGGTCTGTGCAGAGCACACTGAGGGGGAAAGGGTTTCAGGTTAACTCTTCAAGCCAAAACGTTTTCTACACATGCCGTAATTTCGTACCAACGCCTTGATTCAAATTTGGCAAACATTAAGGAAAAAGTAAATAGTACCATATACTTCACATCAGAAATATGAATGAGATGCCAATACATTACTTCTGAATGATGTCTCTAAAGAATATATTTATACATACACACTACACATTGCACAAACACTTGGGTCTTGTGGGTAGAAAACAGCACAGGGGAATGGGGAAGTACTTGTTATCTTGTTAAACCTTTGCCTTGAGGCAAATACATGGTGGCACATTGCTGGGAAATTATGAAAACTTAAGGCCCTGTCCCATTTTTAATAGAACTTTAGTGAGGTACATTTTTATATGATATGCCACAGATTCGGGGTGTGTGCAGTGGGGAGCATAAACAAACACCAGTTTGACTTATAACACAGTACAAGGCGGTGGGGGGGGCAACAGTAATATCTGTAACGACAAAGACTGTTTGGCAAAGTTTCTGAAGTCCGAAATGTGGTCTATTCTGGATATACTGAGAAGTGAAAAGCTTTTTGCTGAATCTTCAAGAGTAAAGTGCATGTCTCATCACTCCACAGCAGCGGGAGATACAGGAACAATTTGCAAACCTTCTTGGAAGGAGGGAAGGAAGGCACCATATTCTCACTTTTCAAAGGAAGATGACACTGGGGAACACAACCTTCAGAAAACACTAGTGACACTCTTATCAGTCTCCAGCCCTGGTCTGGAAAAAAAATGTTAGGATCTATATGGACTAAAAGAGGATTTAATTTGGGGGAGAGAACAAGGTAGCAAGGATTATATTTCCAAAACCGAAAAGCGGGGTCACATGGTCTGATCAACAAACCCAATTATCTAAAATTAGGTTTGCTTCAGAAAATCTGAGACATATGGCTACAAATATGTGCCAATAAAGTATCTCACTCTAAAATTCACCAGACAGTAACAGGCACAATCTTCCAGGACAGAGCTTAATGCCCATCAGGGGACGTCTGTAAAGGACACAGGTGCTCTATGTGACTGATTAAACAGAAACAAAGGTGGTTTCCAGAAGATGTCTAGAAATTACCACAGCTGTTTACCTCATCCTAGTATTCATATTGTGCCCTACAATCAAATGCTTAGCAGACAGGCTGGTCCCGTTTGCATTCTTAAGCTATGTAATACTTAGAGCATAAGCTGTAATGATGATATTAGTCAGCTAAAAAATATAAAATCTAATTCAAATCTGAAGGGAGAAGTAAAGTGTACAAGAAGCCCCCAGCCTGCAGATGACCGAGCAGACCTGCCCTCTGAGGTGGAGACTTACTTCCGTCCGGACTGCGAGGTCAAATGGAGGAATTGAGGGTTTTCCCATCAGCATCCTTACCCCACGTCACAAAAACCACCTCTGACATTTGGCACAATTAGCAAGGTACTCAGAAGAAAGGACAAATGGAATAGTGTAGTAAACATGGAAACTGCACATGCTAAAGAGAACAGCGAACATTTTAGTTCACAGAGGGACAGGGAAAAAGAAACGTCTGCTGTGCTATAAACCAACGGCACCGAAGATGAGCATATGTAATGACTTACGTATCATGGCCCCACGCTACTGTTCTGCTAATCCAGTCCCTGTTAGTCACATCTGGTATATCCAGATCGTGATATGAAACTTCCTCAACTTTAGAATAAAAAAGTAAACTATTTCGTAAGGCTGCCTGTCCTTTCACTCTTCCCTTCTCTTTATTATACAGTGGCTTGGGAGCGTTCTTGACTTCCAAGAGTCCAACATCTGGGTTCTCATCAGTTTATATAAACTTTATTCACTTCACATCCTCAATTATGACATAACCGCACTGCTTCAGAGCTTCCCTGTACCTGCTATGCTGGCAACAACGTCAACAGCTCACCAACATTACAGGATAAGGGCCCAGCTCCACGTGAGCAGACAGCAGAGTGGGCCTGCAGCCATGGAGCTGAGACAACCCCTGCTAAAGTGCTGTGCAGGGCGCCCCAGAGAGGACAGGACCTTCGGGGACTCACATATTTAAGAGTATCTTCCTTTTCTTCTTAGCTACTAAAGAGATCACCCTGGACACAAATGAAATTTAAAATCCAAACGATGTTTTTTTTCATCAACTTGAAAAGTAAACAGCAGATAAATAAACACTGGACAAGGGCAACCCTGTTAGAGAAGAACTGTCAGTTCCCAATGGACCTTCAAGACCAGAATGAGAAAAATGCAGACCAAGTAGAAACAGCAAACACACAATCCCATTTCAAAACGATACACAAACATTGTATTGTAAATTGAAAAAGATATTACATAACAAGGTAAGACAACCCAAAGACCAAAGGGAAAAAACCTGAAGCTCAATGGGGATTTAATGTTACAAACGTCTCCAGAAACAATGTGCTGTCAATATAATCTATCACAAAGAAACACCAAGAGACCATGCTGTAGACTTTCAAATGTTTTTGGGTAAAGTGACCTGAGACTGATTCCTAAACCCATCATAACTCTTGAATAAGATGCTATCTGGCCACGCCCTTCAAATGATGCCAGGAGGTGAGGACACAGAGCTGTCTCCTGTCTGCTTTCCAATACATAACTATCGTTACGAGACTGGACTCTTTCTAGTACACCGAAGAAGACAGAGGAGCTGACTAGTACAAAAGGAAGTGCGGTTCTCTTGGTTTCTTTTACACAAATTTGGCCCAAGTCAAAAAGCCTTTAACTAACAATAAAATCCTCACGTTCCATGCTGGAGACCGTACCCTGTGAGCAGCCATCGATGAGGGTTCCTCTCAGGGCCTAGAGTTACGTTAGCAATGCACATTATCAAGAGACTTTAGAAACGCTTCAAATGCCAACCACAACTTAGACATGAAGGAGACGCTACCCCCAGAATACTGAGTACAGACCAAGCAGCACATCATTTACGTCAGTTCTCGTGTTAAATAGGCACTGTGAAAATGGGATGCTGCTGTACAATGAGTAGACTATCATGAAATTAGTGTTCTTTAAGGAGTACCTGCTCTGCATTAATTCCCTTTAAAGATGCACATGAAGTATTCAGAAAAAAAAAAGACAGTCTATAAAAGGAGTTAGTGTAGAAATGAAAACAAAACATTGCATCTTCACTCTGAAAACCTTCACGAAGGTGCGAGCGGTGCAATGCTTCCGGCTCACATGGGCAGGTCAGTACTATTGTGTCTGGTCTTCCTAGAGGTACCGTCGTCTCGCGGCAGTGCTTTCTGCAAGTTGGACATAGCAGCAGTTCTCTCAATGTCTATGACAGCGTACAGCTCTGTGCGCCGCGTGGGGGTTTGTGGGAGGGGAGTGGTGGGCGTTTTTGGAGTCTGAGGGTTGTCAGAGTCACTGCCCCCTTCCAAATCCACCTGTATATAATTGAGTTGCCTATGTTCTAAACTGGGGCGCCTGATATCAAAGTTAAAGACTGTTGGTGTACAATCCCTACGCCTTGAATAGTCTATTTTGTGAGCACTTGCCGGCACTGTTACATTCTCTGTATTAACATAGTTGTGCATTGGATCTAGATTATTATGGTAGCCATTTAGAGATGGGGTCTTTGGTCCTAAATTGTCATCTTCATCCCTACTGAGCTTGCGGGCTTCCCAAACAGGAGACAAAGATGGTAAATTTTCATAGTTTAATAGTGCAGGTCTTCTTTGTGCTGAGTTGTTGATATTCTGGGTGTCTGAGGTGCTGGTAGATGTCAGACGACCTCTCCTGACCCTGAGGCACCAGGGATAGATAGCCCGTTTATATTTTCATACACCAGTTTGTTAACAGGGGGCACATCTCTGCGTTCATCGCTGTCATAGCCAGTGTCCCACTCCGTGCTACTTGCACCACTCCCACTGACTGGGTCTTTTCCGAGTTGCTCCAGTCTCTCCTTTTCCATCAACTGCTTCTGAACAGGAGTTGGTCCTAAAACAAACTTGACTCCTTCAGGCTTAAGAAGCACTTGAGGGTCCCTGTCTTCAGTGTTACTCGGCTCTTCCTTCGGTGTGTTGCTCTCAGCATTAGAAACCCTTGCCTCTGCGGGAACATGCACACTTGCTCGGTTTTTTCGCTCTTCTTGCACACCTGTAGTGTTAACATAAGTATGTACCTAAAAAGAAACAGAGCAAATCAGTCAAGTGTAAAGCACAAAAGAAAAACAGGCTGACTAATGAGGGAGCTAGAGGGGCAGCTCAGTGGTGAAAAGCACTGGCTGCTCTTCCTGAGGACCCAAAAGAGTTCACAATTCTTAGCACCCACATGGCAGCTCACAACTTTCTGTAACTCCAGTGCCCTCTTCTGGCCTCTACAGGCACTGCACACATAAACAAGGTCAAAACACCCACACACATAAAATGTTTAAAAAGATACTGGTTACCTCAATTCATCCTATTTATTTATTGAAACAGGGTCATACGATGTAGCTCAGGCTAGCATCGAACTAGACTCAACAGCGTCTACTTCCCAAATGTTAGGATTATTGGTTTGTGCCACCATTCCTGGCTTACATGTTAATTTTATTACTTCCTCTTTAAATGTACTGTTACCTTAAAATGTTTGCACCTATCTTTTTATCTAGTCAAAAGATTAGAGGTAGGGAAAGTATGCAAAAATCTCTTGTTATAAAAAGAATAACTACTTTAAAATAACATGCAGCATTATATTGAAATAGTATTGTATTCATCAGGAAGTCAGCTGACCATGGTGACACATACCTATAATCCTGGTAACCTGGCAGAGGCAGGAAGATAGACAAGTTTGAGGCTGTCACAGGCTATACAACAGGACCCTACCCACCCCCAAAAGAAAGAAAGAAAGAAAGAAAAAAAGAAAGAAAGAAAGAAAGAAAGAAAGAAAGAAAGAAAGAAGAAAGAAGTCAGAACCAAATAGGCTTCTCTTTTTGCAGCTCTCAGGTATTGACACATGACTCAGAAGTGTGTCACAAAAGGAAAAGGCAGCTCTGTCACTATCTCCTCATGATCTCACTTGACAAAGTGGAAACCCCTATATAAGAGTTCTATACAATTTATAGATGCAAAATAGCTGCCACCTAGTAAGGTATTATCACTGTTTAGAAAGATCTGATGGTATTGTCGAAGACAATCTACAAGTATCTGAAGGACTCCAAGAATTTTAGGATTCAAACGAAATGCAAGACGGAAGTAGATATAATTATAGTAAACAATATAAAAATGTTTAATATGTAAAGAACACAAAAAACTATACTTTAAAAACACTAAAAAAACTCTTAATCATAAATGATCATACAACTTACAAAGGATAAATTTATTTGATAATATATAATGTTCAAATACTTGGCTCCACATTTGAACTAAGGAGGAATACCAAATACCTCTAAACAACCTCAATAACAAAATCTACCTTTCCATCTGTAGTTTGCTGGTAACAGAGACTTAAACTATGAAAAGCAGCATAAACTCTCGGCCCATTGAGGTTATTCTATTCAGAACCCACTATTAGTTTGCCTTTCTTCATCAACAGCTGCACCTCTCTATGGACAGACAAACTACTTGAAAGTTTCTTCAACCTCAGCACTCAAGAGGCAGAGGCAAGGGGATCTGTGACTCCAGCCTGGTCTATAGAGTGAGTTCCAGGACAGTCAGGGCTGTGTAGGGAAACCCTTACTCAGAAAGAACAAAGAAAAGTCAAGTTCCCCGACATCTGTGCATGTTACAGCACATGCTAGCAAACGTATGTCACTTCTTCAACTGTCAATGCAGAAGTCATTTACAGGCAAGTCAACATTCGTACTGAGTAGAAGCTTCAAGCACTAACACAGGCACACTTTGACCCCACAGAATCAGTTTCACTGACACAGTGGTGGACCTTACTTGTTCCTCAGCCACAAGCAAAGGGTGTGTGGACTCTTCGCCGACTGAAGGTAAGCGAGCACTTCCCACAGAAGGGTGCCGGCTTGACGGGTGGGATGAAGCGTCTCCAAACGAGGGGTAGCGGGGGTATCCATTAGGTAAGTTCTGAGTACCGAGCCCTGGAGCTGCAGTTTGTTTATTTTGTCGAGAAGAAAGGGAGGACACGGAGTAGGGCAGAGAATCAAAGTGAATAAGAGGAACACACACTGGGAGTTGGTGATACTTCCTGTCAAGACCTAGAGCACAGCAAGCAGCCAGTGTGGTCTGACCTCATCGCCTGGCTGTTCTGTAGTGCTGGTGCTAAAGCACCCGCTCCTCCCCCACCCCGCACAGGCAAGGCGAGCATTCCCACAACGACCTACACTCCTACCTTTAACTCACAGTCTAGACAATGTGACATGGTTAATGTTTTCATTTTTAAAATGTTTGTAACTAAAGCTAGCAGGGGTTTTGTGGCTGTTCATCACCATTTCCAATTGTTATAAATATCCATAACCTGTATCTTATAAATGTCTGAAATGCAAACATGCAAAGAAAAAGGGCTACTTACTTGTAGGCGTCCGAGGTGTTCTAGGGACTTCCAATTCTGTCTGATGACTACTTCTTTCTACAACTGGCTCTTCCACCACGTTTATACTATTATTCTGCATAATCTCTTGCAACATGTTAAATAACTCTTCTGCACGGGCACACTTAAAGGCAAAAATTCCTACAAAGATAAATCAAGAGCAAAACATGGTAACCAGGCCTTGAAAAAGCTAGAGGAGCTTTGGTCAAAAGGATTTCCTTTTGCACTAGTCAGTAACTGCACAGATTCATTCAAAGGACCAAAAACAAATGATTGTTGAACATCTGGTCATATTTGGGAGATAGATAGATGGATGGATGGATGGATGGATGGATGGATGGATGGATGGATGGATGGATAGATAGATAGATAGATAGATAGATAGATAGATAGATAGATAGATATCAATGACCCTTCAAGGCTCAAGGAACAATACAGAAAGGGAGAAAAATGTCAGACTCAAAGACAGAGGAAGGGTCTGGAGCGCTGACTTCCAGGAATGACAGTAGCTGTTATTGTGTACCTGAGAACTGAACTTATTAAACCCAGCAACATGCCCTATCACCGGGAAGGAGTGCTGGCTCAAGGGGATTTAGGATTTATAACTAGTTAATGGCTATGTGGAAAAGAAAGATAGACTTATCAATGGTGTAGCCATTGGTAAGATGCTTATATCCCCGAACAAACCCTTGCATATGTTCCTGTAAATAACTCTAATGAAACTCACTGAATTTCCCCAAGTTGTCGTCCCCCAGCCCCTGCACACCAAATGACATGAAAGTAGATGGGGACTATCTGGGAAAAGAAGGGGACCAGCAAGAGTGGGAGGTGGATGTGATCAAACTTTATTATGTACATGCGTGAAAATGCCAATGAAAATGCCCATTTTATGTATAATGAATCGATGGTAATAAGACTTTCCTAAGTTGTAAGACCATTCAGAGAAGAAGACACTGTGAAAGAGGCATCGTGACAGTCTGAATGAGAACGGCTCCCACAGGCTCATGGGTTTCAGTGTTAGTCCCTGTGAGCAGAACTAGGAGGTGTGGCCTCGTGTGAGGACGTGTGTCACTGGGAGTGGGTTTTAAGGGTTCAGAAGCCCACGGCAGGCCAGGAACCTCTCCCTGCTGCCTGTGGATCAGGGTGTAAAGCTCTCAGCGACCGCACCACTCCACTGTTCACTGTCTTTGCCCAACAAGTTAGAACCGAAAAGACAGTGCAAAGTGTTTAGTATATATTTGGTGACTGAATCCATAGTTTATGTTTATTAACTATCCTATTTATTTATTTATTGTGGTATTTATTTATTGGCTTGCCTTTTTAACCCTGGCTTGTTCAGAATTTGCTCTGTAGAATTTGCAACAATCTTCCTGCTTTTACCTCCCAAGTGCTAGGTGTCCAAGCATGTGTCTCTATGCCCAGTCTTATATGCAGAGTAACCAGAAATACAGTGCTTCAAATATACTATCATCTGGAGGAAATAAAGGTTTTACCTACCTTGTCCAGTTTGACACCTTCGACCACTTTCAAAAGAAAACAGATTTGAGTCGTAGCCATACCGCCGCAGGCAGAGGTAGTGCCATTTGACCGCGTCCCGCTTCCGGGTGTACAGAATCAGCTCTGTGTCTGTGAGCTCCATGACGCCAGAGCCTAGCTCATTCCCGTCGTCATCCACATTAATGACCTAACAAGACACGAGAGCCACGTAACACTTCACCACCTTTTAGAAAAAAGTGTGCTGCTCATAATTCTGTCAGCTTGCCTTCCCTGGCTACTGCATTCACCAGCAGTGTGTGGAGGGCATGGACTATGTCCCAATAAATGATAATATCCGTCCACACGTGTAAGGAATTTACATTCCCACTTAACAGGACCCACACACAAAGTCAGACTGTTTGACTGCTGACAAATGAATGCAGCAGAGCCTGTACAAGGTGGCAGCTGTAGCCTAAGGTGGCTGGAGAAAACAAGGGTCCCTCCTTGTAAACCTGCGTAGTTAACTTTACAGAGCAAATCTGGTGGCTCACACGATGCACAACACAGTATGAAGGCACGATGCTGAAACAGAACAAAGAAAGCACCTTCTAAAGAGACCAAGTTAAGACAGGCACAAAGTCCATCTGACAAGAGGAGTGCACTCTGAGCCCCAGAACACCCAGAAGGCTGGGTGTGCGGCTCACTGGTGAAACGGTGACTAGCATGCCTGAGGTCCTGGCATGTTCCACTCCCAGCGTTACAACAAAGAAAATGGCTAAAGACTAAGAATAAAGGGTAACATACAGAGAAACTGTTATTCCTGGGACAAGGACAGGTGATCTACATGTACCTTCCCCATTTCATCTTCCTAACACCCTAGACTACAGGCTTCCATTGCATCCGTGGAGGTAAGACTTGCTAATCATACAAACTGCCCAAGAGAGCAAAGTGGTTAAGTAACAGGGGTTGAACTTACACAGGTAAGTGTCACCCCGAGGCGAGGACTCCCGCACAGCGAGGCAAGATTGTAAGTGACACTAAACAGTTCTGGGAGCAGTTAGCCTATTTTAGCACAGTTACTGAAGGATGAAAGAGGACTAACTGTGTGCTAACCTCAGGATGGATCACAGTGCAGCTAAGAAATTAAGCCAGACATGGTAGGACAGGCATGAAGTCCCCGCTAGAGGAAGGAGAAGGGCTGGGACTGCACGCAGCCTCAGATACAGTGAGACTCTTGTGCTAAGGAAAAAACACCAACATGATACACGCATGTGTGGTGTCTCCAGTGGGTGAGGGCACTGATGCTTGTCGGCAGTAGCATTTACGAAGTGTCAGACCTTGGACAAGTCTCCAGTCACTGTGGACACGTCTACGATGAGGACTTCTATGTGCTGACCATGACATACACGGCTCTGTTCTAGAACACACTGCTGCCCTGACATGCTATCACACCTGAATCCCACAGCAGTGGGCTCAACCTCTAAGACTGACCAAAATAACATTATTCTTTGATGTAAATTTTTGTTACAGTAAAGTTTGCAAGTGCTAAGCTTGTAATCTCAAGAAAATTGTAAAAGGACATTTAAAAAAATTATTACCAAAACTACGTGATTAGCTGGACAAAAATGACCAAATGAAAACTCAAAACGAATTCATTCTTATTATGGTCTGTCCCCGAACAGCTCATGTGTCGGAGACTCGGTCATTACTGTGGCAGTGCTGAGGTGGTAGAGGCACAGTGGGCGGTCCTTAGGCTACTGGGGGTGTGCCCTCAAAAGGAATCCTGGGAGACCTTCGGCAGTCTCTCAGGAGTCTGGTCTTGTAGACTACAAGGTCTTGCCCACAAGGAGGCAGTCTAGTCTAGTAAAGGGGTTCTTGACTGAAGTTTTCTCTTCAAGTGTGAACTAAACACACCTCCCTGCTTTGTAAGCACTGGGTTTTAGGGATCTGCTGCAGCAGTGAAGAACAGAGTAACAACCCATATTGTTAGTAAGAAAGTGCCATCATTCACTCAGATATGAAAAAGCACACTGGGGGAAGAGGGGGATTTAAAAAAAAAAGGCAACATAGATCAAGTGTCTGAGTCTGTATGTCCAAGTAGGTAGAAGGAGAGACATCTATAATTCTGCTGGTTTTACTGACCTTAAACTTGTTCCGATGGTTATCTGGGACAGTGTCTTTTTCTGGACAGCTACAACAGCTACCCATGGCTTCTTCAGAAGACCATGTGAGCACTACACAAAAAATAATTTGAAGAAAATTATTATACACAGGATACAAAAGATTCAAAACAGGAAAAGATGACAAAGCATCCCGTATAAGCATGGTACCTGGATGCAGAAAATAAAACCCAACAATGTTAATGTTTAGGAAGAAATCTCATTCAACTAGTTGGTCAATTATGCTTTTGATAAGAATAAATTATACATGACACAGAAACTCACATTTCCAGTTTAATTTATAACAGTCTGCTTATTCTAAAACCTTATACCGGTAATTCACTGCCTAAATAATTAGCTTACAGCCATTCAACAGTTAATCACGAAACCAATCTTTTATGGCCTATCAGAAAGTTCATGTCCTTCCTTAAGGAAAAAAAAAAAAGTTGGGCATGTGGCACAAATACTTTAATCCTAGCAGAAACAGGCAGCTCCCTGTGAGTCTGAGGCCGACCTGACTTACATAGCAAGTCCCAGGCCAGCCAGGGCTGCACAGTGAAACCCTGACTCAAACAAACAAACAAATAAACAAACAAAGTTTAAAAAACAATTAAAAAAAAGGATGCTATAGTTTTAACTATCAGGTATTCTGATTTTTATTCATTGTAGTACCTTTTCCATATTCTATTAGACAGGAGTTCACTGGTGACATCACAGAGTTCATACAGTATCAAATCTTAAACAGCACATTAGTAAGAAAAAGGTCAACTCAAAATTCCACCGTAGCATGAAACACACAGCACTGGACAACCTGATATTTTGTGTATTTAATTCTTTGCCACAGAAGGTCAGATAGGAAAGGTTACAGAGGTGAGATACATGTTCAAGGACATTCCAAATAAACACAAGAGAATGTCAAAGCAATACTTCTAAACAAAGGAGAGAGGTGGAGTGAACTTGCTGTTTGCTACATGGAATGAGGCCACAGAGGAGCCAGGAGCCACAATGTCACAAGCACAGGTCTGACTGCAACCATCAGACACTTCTTCAGCACTTTCGGGTTTAACAAGCAAACCCTCCTCTTCCTCTACTAAACTACCTACCTTACCTTGGTTAGAGTAATAGAATGCTTCCCCACATCAGCCTACTGCCTCACATCCTTCCACACAGCTATCTGTGGCTTCCCTTTCTCAAGATTAAACTTCTCCTGACTCCAGCCTATCAGGCTCCCCAGGCTGTCCTGATAGCAAAGCATCCTCCATGCTTTGTAGGCAGCAGAAACTGGGGCTGGCTATCTATTTATATACTCTTCTCCTTCCATTAGAAGCCCCGTCTCAGTAGAAGCAAGCCATATTCATCCTTGCATACCTCGTGTTTAGCACAAAGTAGGTACTTTAGACCATGTGTGAACTGCCAGGCAGTTGTCTATAAGTCTGAGGAAACGATAACCTCCATGTTCCCACAGTGAACTGTCAGTGCCTCTCACCAGGTTTTGTTGCGATAGTTATTGTCTGTACTGACTCACTCCACTATGATCTCTCTGGAGAGCGGCCGGTTATCTTCTTCATTTCCTAGGGCATTAACATACTGTCTAACATAGTGCATGTTCCATACATGTTAAGTTTTTTACCAAGAAGGGCTAAATTATTAAATGGGAAAATATTTTTAAGGTTGCAAAAAAGATGTAATTGTTAGAAACATTTGAAAATCTTAAAATTATATAGCATTCTTTCCCCAACCTCCTTAAAACTCATTCATTTTAGCCACAAAAGGGAGATACTAAGATGTATGTTGTTTAAAATTTATTTGCCTGCAAGATACACTTGAATGAGATTAACTCAGAAATCAACAGAAAACTGAACTAGGATAAAGACCTAACAGCACAGCAGCAATAGGTACAAAGAAGAAAGTGATGATTTTAGAGTAGAGACAGTCCGACACGCCGACTGGCTAACTGGTGCAGAGGAGCACGAAGCACAGGTCCACTGTGGACGCCCAGCACCAGGTCTACAGCCAGACTCTTCTGGTGGAAGTGATGATGGACTCAGCTTTGCCGATCCTAACCCGATGTTACAAACGAAGACACACAAAAGGGCTAAATATATAAATATGGGTCTGAGGGAGGCGCCAAGAAAGTCAGACTGCATGGACCACTGAAGCTATAGGTGAGCCAGGGCCACCGCTGGAGATGGCTTAGTACTTAAGAACAGTTACCACTCTTGCGAAGGACCAAGGTTTGGCTCCCAGCACTCAGATGGTGGCTCACAGTCACATGTAACTCCAGTTCCTGGGGATCCACTGCCCTCTCACCTCCCAGGGCTCATGCACACACATACATATGTATGCACATTCATACAGAAAAAGGGTTTTTTCTCTTTTTAAAACACAGAGGGGAAGAATTTGTGGGGAGACTAACTGACAGAGTGGGCTGAGGACCTAAAGAAGGTAGTTAGGTACAAGGCGAACTGCCTTGCACTCTGGGGCAAGAGAAAAAATAAGAATGGAAGGGACGAGGGAGGTAACTTCAGGTCCAGAGGATTAGATGCCTTCTTCTGGCCCCTAAAGTTACCTGTATAGCAGAAATGCACATACCCATGCACATGCACCCATGTACATGCATGTGTATACATACAGACATGCACACACATGTACACACACTAAAGGACGGACAGGTAATAACAGCAAATAAGCTGAAGTTGATGGCATTTCCCATCTTATAAATACAAGACAAAGGCTGCAAACGAGGGAGCTGAAGAGATGGGTGAGTGAGTGAGTGACCGAGAGGACTGTCAGGGACAGTTAGAGGGCTTGACCAACTGGTCTAGGGTCTAAGGGTAAGGGAGACAGAGAGATTATAGGCTGCTCTGGTCAGGAAAGAAGCAAAGAAGAGGGACGAACAACAAGGGTCTCAGCATGAAGGCAGGGGCTTAGCACTCGTGAGGAACTCCAGCTGACAAACACTGGCAGCTGTGGTACAAACACTTCTGCACTGAGGGCTCGGGCGCCCTGCACGCCTCCCGGACTGTGCCTGCCTGGTGCAGAGTCCATTCTCGTGTGGACATTCAGAGGTGCTGAGAAGTCCGGATTACAATGGCTGTGCATTGTCTAAAAGACGGGGAATTTGTACTCAAGTTTCTGCACCCTCCTGAACCACACTGTCCTAGGCAAAGGGAAAGGCAGGGTGCTGGATAGTCTGTGTTTCTGAACAGCAGACCGATGTCTGGAGGCCACGTCTCTGTGCTGACAGCGTATAACAAGCACTGGCACTTTAAACCCTGGACAGAGAACCATGTGAACTCATTAGCACATTTCTTCAAACCAGAACTCAGCATGTATGTGAGGGGTCTACACTCCCCAGAACACAGATATCTGAGAATATTTAATAGTAAGAGGGAGCTTTAGTCTGTGATCAAAAATTCCACAAATTGGCTGAATATTCTATATTAGTAAATAGTGTTTGTTTAATAAAAGCCATTTGTCCTTATTTTCTGGGGATAGGGGAGTCAGTAAATCAACACACATTGCTGCACTTAACAAAATCAAGTTGATTGGTCCTTTCTTTTAAGGCAAATTTCAACTTACCTAGATCTGTCCATTAATACTGTTAGCCTCTGATGCTGCATCAGGAGATTAATCATATTTCAAAATATAATGTCTTCGTTTGTTACCTTAACCTAGAAGTAACAGAAAACAATTAATCTCTTTCTGGCAGTTGAATCCAGGGTGTCATGGTGCTGAGTGCAAATATGTAACTGAAGAACAGGTTCAGCCCTGAGACATCGTCTCTTTATGACAAGTTTTCAATGTTAGGCTTCTGGTAGCACCACTAGTTCAGCTCACTGCATAAACAAACTCAAATACCTAAAATATTGATTTAAACTTGCTGTCTAAGCTAGATTTTAAATATACCAAACAACGACACACCAACCTGCGCTCTCTGATACTCCCACTACCCCACAGAGCTCTGATTCTAGGCCGGTCACTCCTCTACATGTGTGTCCTCTGCCATTAGCAGACTCCAGGCCTAATATCCTGGTCACGCCTGGAGCACTGTTCTGTATTCTTAGTGATTTGTCCTGAAACTCAAGACTCCTTTAAACCCACCCTCTATATCTTTTATTCCCAAAGACCTCCCTGACAAGTCAGGTAGTGTTAGTCAGTCTAAAAACTGGCAAGAAAAACATTCCAAAATCACAGGATAAAGATATTCTAGCAATAAATTAGTCTATAGTCCTAAGAGATTTCACTGTACTTTTGGAAATTTCTGGTCAATTTGTTTACAACAGAGGGAAGGGGACCAAACGCACTCAAGCAGAGAGCTGTTCACTGAACATCTAGACTCTATCTATCAGGCACTTAATCAGAGCTTCTAGAACTTGCCATTCGACCTACACACTAACCAGAGTTCTTTTTTTTTTTTGATTTTTCGAGACAGGGTTTCTCTGTGTAGCCCTGGCTGTCCTGGAACTCACTCTGTAGACCAGGCTGGCCTCGAACTCAGAAATCCGCCTGCCTCTGCCTCCCAAGTGCTGGGATTAAAGGCGCGCGCCACCACCGCCCGGCCTAACCAGAGTTCTTAAGAGGATAATAATTCAAAATACCACCTCCAAAATTATGTACTAACAGATAATCAATATAGTTTCATCTCCTACTACAAATAACTAAACATAAAACAAGCACACCAGGTACTTGCTCATATCCCCTCCATGAGGTACCAAGTCTGCATCTCTTTTAGCACAGCTTCTTGCTTGTCTATCTATAAAGATGGGAACTTGCTAGGTAGTCTAGGCTTAGACTTAACAGTGGTTCTCAACCTGTAGGCAGAGACCCGTTTGGGGGTCAAATGAACTTTCACAAGGGCTGCATATCAGATATTAAATTACCATGTATAGCAGTAGCAAAATGATAGTTATGAAGTAGCTATAAAATAACGTTATGGTTGGGGTCAGCACACGATGAGGAACTGTATTAAAGGGTGGCAATATCTAAGCTTCCTCCACCTAGTCAGGCTGGCCTCAAACTGATGGTTCCCCTATCCTAGCCTAGTGCAGGGATTAGAAACACATACTACCTTATCTGGATAACATGGCTTCTTAAAAACTATAGGTCTCAAAAAAATATCTGACATTGATAAAAGGGGATTTGCTTTGAGTTTTAAAATATATTTTTATTAGTTCTTTGAGAATTTCATACCATGTTTTATACAAAATCATTTTTATTTTAGTTTATATTCGTGTGTTTTGCCTACATGTATGTCTGTGCATCATGTGTATGCGTGAGGCCTGGGGAGGCCAGACCACGGCATCAGATTCTCTGGAACTGGAGTCACAGAGAGTTGTGAGCTGCCACATGGATGCGAGGACTCACACCTGGGGCTGCTAGAGGAGGGACAAGTGCTCTTAACTGCTGAGACATTTCTCCACTTGGTTTTTGTTTTCAAAATTATTTTTAAATAATTTGACAGCTGTGAGCTGTCAGAGAACTGAATCCTAGGTCTTCTGCATGGACAGCAAGTACTCCTAACTACTGGCCCTCTCTCCAGCCCCAGTCAAAATTTGTGAATGATCAATGATCAAAACTAAATTTAACATCAAATAGGCAATAAATGTGAGGTGTTTCTGACGGTGGTCTACTGCTCTGCAATGCGTGACTTCACCGTCAGTGTCCCATCCCCAACCCCAGTGAAGACAGCTTGGAACACTTGGCTGAGGCAGGGGAACACTCAGTGCTGTGAAAGCAGCACTTACACTGTATATACCCGCTCCTGTACAAACATAAAGAGAGGCTGAACTACAGAAAACAAAGACAGCACTTTCCTACCTTCATCCCCTACCGCTAAGTACCCAATTAGTCTATTTCAGAAGGCTTGAATTTAGAAAGCACTGTTTGAGCTGCTCACTTGAGTGCCATAAAAGTTGTTCAGTGAATTTTGGCTTGGGCCTAGGGCAGAAATGGTTCTAAACATACTTCTGCCATTTTCATACCAAGTATGAACATTCTCAACAGTGATTATTACAAATATCCACCAACTATGAAGATGTTTGATATTCTGTGTCCTACAGTTTGGCATATTCACCCAACATTTCATTTTTTATGTAGAAATAAGCATGGAAAATTGCTTTTGGTGAAACTATATGTATATTAAAATTTTTACATAAAAACTTCATGATTTATTATCAGTAATTATTTCCTTTGTGTACTTATTTTATAAACATACATATAGTTATAAGAAACTTTCTCACACAAAAGGGGTCATGAATGAAAAAGGTTTAAGAAGTCCCATTTTATACACCCTCTTCCGCTCTCCAGCGACACAAATATACTAGTGTGTGAGTATACACAGCCAGAAAGAGAGAGTCTTGTGCATACAACTGCCCACAGCTAATACATCCCACCACAAACACCCAGCTTATGAGGCTCTGCTCCACTGTCTATCTTTTCTCCAAGCTGTAACTAATTACTCAGAGAACTTTCTTCCTTATTTCTCTGTTGGGGCTCTCAGTATCTGCCCACTTCCACACTGAATAAGTTCACAGTCAGTAAATAAGCCTGAGAGAAATAAGAGTGGCAAAACAAAACCACATTCTGTCCATTTCGAAGATGAACATATCACAGAATCAGGATGCTAACCTGTAAGACTTAAACAGGACTCAAGGTCTCATTTTAAGTCTTTGAAAACATTTACCCAATCTTCTTTATCATTTGCTTGTTTTCTGAGATAGGTCTCACTATGTAGCCATGGCTGTCCTGGAACTTACTATGTAGACCAGTCTGCCTGTGCTGGGATTAAAGGCTACGTCATCTATCACACCCGGCTCCTCTGGCCTCCTTCTGAAGTCAGTATGTATAGTGTTTGTTATTGTCTGTTTTGCATTTTCTGAGACAGGGTCCCCTGTTCCGCTCAGGCTGCAGTCCTCCTCCATCCTGCTCCTGAGCACTGAGATGGCAGCTGTGTGCCACTGCTGTCCTTTGTATCACTTTATGTGTTAATTGTTTTGACTGTTAGCACTGCCAAAGTATTATGGTGGATTTGTTTGCTTTTCAGAGGAGTGGGGAAGGGGGCATTGAGGAGGAACTGTGTGAGGGGAGTATGGAGGAGGGAGGGG
The DNA here is from genome assembly GCA_021653895.1 of Mastomys natalensis. Lineage (NCBI taxonomy): Eukaryota > Metazoa > Chordata > Mammalia > Rodentia > Muridae > Mastomys > Mastomys natalensis. The sequence goes on along the minus strand of JAJTUV010001629.1, from coordinate 35,868 downwards.
AACAGAGATCAGAATGTAAAGTGAATTAATAAAAACCTTTTCAGTACAAATACCTACCATATAAGGTGTATTGAGAAGTAAAGATTTTGTGATTCCTTTAAAGCATACTTTGTACATGAAAATACGTTCTCAGTTTCAAACAAACTAAAGCACTCCCAATATGAAGAAGAGTAACTCACTGGACCATGGATATCATGGATATTTGATTTGATTCAGATCTTCTGTGTGACTTTTTTTTCTTTAACATTTATTTTATGTGAGTACACTGTCGCTGTCTTCAGACACACCAGAAGAGGGCATCAGATCCCATTACAGATGGTTGAGAGCCACCATGTGGTTGCTGGGAATTGAACTCTCAGGACCTCTGGAAGGGCAGTCTGTGTCCTTAACTGCTAAGCCATCTCTCCAGTCCTCTGTGTGACTTTTCTTTGGTTTCTTTCTACTGCTGAAGGACTCAGAACTGAACACAATGCATGTGTAGTGAAAAGGAAGTGATTATACATATAATAGAGCTTGCTTTTACTGTTTCTGGAAATCCAATAATAGGAAAACCAACGCCTGCAAGCTTTCCTCTGACTACACATGCACGTGCGTACGTGCAACACACACACACACACACACACACACACACACACACACACACACACACACAACCACTATCAACTATGTTGAATTAAAAATAAAAAAGAACATGCCTTCTAGCTGTAGTAGGGAAACTACACTCATGAAATCTCAACAACATGGCTGCCTACACAAGGCCTGGACGATTTCAACAATAACTGCAATTCCAGTTGAGACAGGAAGAATCTCATGGAGCCCCACCCTAGATGAAGAGCTACAGGCAACTGACAGTGCTGAGAAGGGGAGACTCAGGCTTCCTTTCCCGGGGATGAAGCCTGGCTGTTATTTAAACCAAGTGCTCAACCCTATAAAACGTGTGCAAGTCGGCAAGCAGGCTGCACTTACGTGTTGCTTGTGTGTATATGTCTGTCTTCTGTCTGTGTAAGGGACATGGCTAAAAGAAAAGGAAGCCATGAACAGGGGGTGGGGGGGAAGACATGGGAAAGGCAGAAGGAAGAGGAAGGCAGGAAAAGTGGTATAATCATAGTTTAAACCTCGGAAAACAAGGAGGGCTACAGCGCTCCCTCAGTAGTTAAGAGCACGCGTTGCTCTTATAGAGAATTGATTAAGTCCCCAGCACCACCCCAGGACACACATGGTGGCTCATGATCATCTGTAACTCCAGTTCCAGGGGATCCAACACCCATGACCAATGTGAGCACCAAGTATCCACCCCACATACACATAAAAAATAGATTTATTTTAAAATAATAATATGAGCTGGGTGTGATAGTATACATCTTTAACCCCAGTACTCAGAAGGCAGAGGCAAGAGGGTCTCTGTGAGTTCAAAGTCAGCCTGGTCTACAAAGGGATAAACTTTGGTGTATTGAAAATAGTTACTTAAGCTAAAACAGTAATATTTGTACAAACAGTAAAAAAAAAAAAAAAAAACTTTAGAACATCACAAGTTACTAAAATAATAGTTTGTGAATAATAATTTATGAATATTAGTTTCTTGAAATTACTTTTCTTTCTACTAATTCACTCAAAAGTTTGAAAAAAAGTTCACCTTCTTTAATCTTATGGTAAAGTCACTATAAAGACTGTAAGTCACTCCTCCTACTAAGGCCGAAACTGTTTAGGACTGGAATTGGCAGCATGTGTGTTTTCACACTTTAATTAAAATGCCAGAAATGAATGTGTTTATTTTGTCAATACTAAGAAAATCTTGTGGTAAAGGAAAGTATTCAGAACACTTCCTCTCCCCAAACACACACGTCAGACAGCAGTGAGTGCCATGTCCTCTGCCAGAGCTCTGATGACACCTGCTCTATTGACAGAGGAATAATCACATCATTCAATGTTGAATGCAAAGTTATTCTGAAGAATAAATGTTACTCATGTGCAACTAGTATCTCTCTTTAAATTACTAAAACTGTTTTAAAATTATTGCTACGAAAAAAAAATTGTACAGAAACATTATTGTAGGTTAAATCCCAAACTACTCCATGGGAGTCACAACAGTGCTGCTTTTATACTAAAGGAGACTTAGTAACATCAATAACACTAATGCTGCAGCCTTTCTTTTACAAGTTAAGCTAAACAGAAACTCAATATAAAAACAGGCAAAAAAAATTAGTCTGAAGTATACTTAGTATTTTATAAGAATTTTCGTTAATCTGAAGATTAAAAAAAAAAAAAAAAAAAAAAAAAAAAAAACCTGAAATGTTCTAAAGGAGTTAAAACTAAAAAACAAAACAAAACAAAAAAAACCCAAAAAAACAACTAACATTCACATATACGTCTTCAGAGGGACTTTCTACAAGAACCATTTACCCAGAACCCTCGGGCAAAGTACTCCTTTACTGTATTTATTAGATTTTGAAATAAAATAAAATAAAAACATGGGCTGTTCAACAGCATGGTATTATTTAAATATAAGCTTTTTAAAAGTACAAGGTACATACTTTCTGGGATGAAAAAAATACTTGAAAGGGCTTAGTTTACTAAGTGTCAGACTTAGAGAAACCCCAAGAAGACAGTGCAGGAAACCCCACCGCCCCTGTGCCCACCTTCCTCTACTACTAACACATTACTTAGCTCAGTTGTTGTAACAGAACAACACGGACAACATTATTAACAACTAAAATACACGTTTATGTCCACCATGGAAGGCTAAGCCTGTATCCCAACATCCAAGAGGCTGAAGCAGGAGGACTGTCATGAGTTTGAGGCCAACCTAGGCTATACAGTATGTTCCAGGGCAGCTTATAGTGTGACATCTTGTCTCAAAAACAAAAAACAATTTAAAAAATTTATAAAATAATATACTTATTTGGCTTTACTTAGTTTTTACATAAGTTTTTTTCATTATCGTCCAGCATACTTGCATTATATGTAATCATAAAATCCCTTAAGCCTTCTCTTGGCTGTAACATTTTCTCCTTAAGTTTCTTATATCTGGGGACTCCTCTAGTTCTGAGCAATACTAGCTTAAATACTCTATAAAGCTCTTTGCTGGAGTTTGTTTCATGTTTTTTCTTATAATCAGACAAGGATTATGAGGTTGGGAAAAGCAGAGATAAACCCTCACAGCCCTTGAAACATCGTCAGCATGACTGTGGCTGATGTCACCCGGTCACTTCTCCACTAGAACGCCACTCCAGCTCTTTCCCACATAGTATGGAACCCAAGCACGGTGATGTTAGCAGGCCTACAATTCTTCAGGGTACTCAAGAGGCTAAGGCAGAATCCTAAGCTTAAGGCTAGCCTGGGCATGGGAAAAGGTGGTGTGAACTAGAAGGCATTTCCACAAGTACAGCTGCTAGCATTCAGGAGATCAACTGCAGTACTGGGGGTGGGTGGGTAGAGAAAGCTCTGATCTACTGTATGCAAGATCCTGGGTTCAATCCCCAGATGACACACAAAGAAGGAGAGGATGTAGGGGGCAGTTTCAACTCTCTCTGAAGACACAACGTTGTCCGGCTGTTTGGTATGCTGGGCCGGCAGTCTCTTGGCTGAGCTCTATCTGTGACACTGAGCAATCATTTGGGATTCCTCTGCACACAGGAGTGGTCTTTCCCCGCCTGATTCTATTCAGTCACATGTTTACACCACTGCTGACCCATGGGCATGTCTTTACATTGAGTTATTGCTAGTACAACTTTACATGACTTGTTGCTGAAATGATTTCAACTTTGGCCACTGGGAGCTTTCATTGGTTCCTATGTTCCTTTAACACATTCCCATCTTTGTAGGGTTTACTCCTTTGCTTCTTGCTGGTTTGCCCAGTCTAGAATCTGCCTTTTCCCTAAAGGACACTGGTACCTCTCTCTCCTGTAGGGAGAGTGCTATTGAACACCCACCTCCAGGTTTGGTCTTCCTATGTGACATTCTTCCAACAGGACTCTGCTTTTAACTGAATTTTACAAAAAGTTTGTGAGGAATTAGTATAAATTGCAGAATTAAATTTATACTGAGAGGGCTCAAGAGATGGCTCAGTGGTTAAGAGCACTGACTGCTCTTCCAGAGGTCTGAGTTCAACTCCAGCAACCACATGGTGGCTCACAACCATCTGTAATGGGATCCAATGCTCTCTTCTGTCTGATTCCTTCTTTCATGCAGGCACATGTGGAAATATAGCTCTCATATACATAAAATATGTAAATAAATAAATCTTTAAACAAATTCATACTGAGATTAGAAAAGGTAATTTTAAATTAATAGAATTTTATGAAAATAGAGTTATCACCACTTTTTAATAGACTTGTTTCAAATAGATGAGAACAAATATTTTTAAAACTATAAAATTGGAACATAGTCTTTCAAGCTTCACTGCAGGGTGCTCAGGATGTAGCCCAGTTGGTGGAGTAGTGGTAGCATGAATGAGGCCTTAGGCTGAGACAGACTTGACTATGTGGCTCAGGTTGGAACTCACTGTGTAGTCCAGGCTGCCTCAGACTCTAGAGTGCTGGGATTGGAGCCATATGCAATTTAAAAAAAATGTTTTTAAGGACTTTGTTTTGAGGTAGGGTCTGTGTGGCTGTGGCTGGCTGTAGAACTCACTACATGGGCCACCTGGCCTTGAACTCCCAGATGTGCAAGACAAACCTCTATGACTAGCCAGGCCAGTTCAATAAAGCAGAGACACAGAGACAACTGCTCCTCAGTGAAAACCTGGCTTCCTTCTTAAGACCAACTATAAATGAAAGCCAACGTCACGTCTCCCTACGCTGAAATGAAGGACTGCTGAGGGGAGGGGACTGATTACACACTGCTTGTTTGGGGTGGCGGCAAAGCTTATCGAGACCCTGTGACACATCACGTAGCCAAATCAATTCACAGCTCAAATTATTCTCATTCTATAATTACCCTTCAAATCATATAATTACAAAACTAATCAAACAAAAACTTGTCAAATCAAGTAGATCTTCTACTTAAGAGAATAAAGAACCATGAGCTGTGGCAGCTTTGGAGGCTGAGGAGGGAGGATTTCTAGTTGAATCTGGCATGGGCAATAAGAGGTAAAAGAAACAATGTGAGGCTGACCGGCTGTGATGCTCCAGTTATCTGTCACGGTGATGCTGCCTCGTGTAAGATAAATCTATTATGGGTTGGGCTGTGGAGCAGCTGACAGACACGTGTCTAAGTAGTGAAGTCCTAACTTCAGTCTTCCAGACTACATCAACTGAACATGGTAGCACTTGGCTGTAGTCTCAGCACTTGGGAAGTAGAAGCAGAAGGATCAGAAGTTCAAGGCCACCTATGATACATATCAAGTTGGAAGTGAGCCTGGGATACATAAAATACTGTCTTAGAAAAGCGAAACAAAAACAATGAAAGAATCCATACATTATTGTTGGAATAAGGGAAGGGAAAAGTAAAATCAAAACAATACAGGTTTCAGTCTGTGTCTACATACATGCCTTACTTAAAGTAGGAGTAACAATGCTCATGGCAGAATCCAAAGGTGTGTCAGAATTGAAGCCTGAGGCTATACCTTTCTCTCCGAATGGGTTTGTGTCTGCAAGCATGAATGCCATTTGTGTGTGAGCACCTGCAGAGGTCAAGAGAATCACTGGATCCCCTGGAGCTCTGGTCAGTATAAGTGACAATCATCTGACCTAAGTGTCAGAACTCAACTCGAACTCTCTGGAAAAAGAGTCAAGTGCTCCTAATTGTAAGCCATCTCTCCATCTCCCTTTAAATCACTACGTTTTTACTAGATACAATGGAGTACTATCTGTAGATGCATCAGAGGATGAAGGATGTGTGAGGGCCTCTCGGGGCCGAGGATGGCTTGGTGGGTGAAGAGCTTGCCACACAAGGATGGAGCTGGTCAGACCCCAGCACCAACTTCAGAAGCTGGGAATGCAGGCTTGTGGCTACAGCCACAGCACTGGGGAGACACACAGAGATCCCAGGACATGGGCAAGGCAGCCTAGCCAAAATGGCAAGCTCCAGGTTCAGGGAGAGACTGTCTCAAACACACATACATAGAGAAAGAATCTGGCCGGGCGGTGGTGGCGCACGCCTTTAATCCCAGCACTTGGGAGGCAGAGGCAGGCGGATTTCTGAGTTCGAGGCCAGCCTGGTCTACAGAGTGAGTTCCAGGACAGCCAGGGCTACACAGAGAAACCCTGTCTCGAAAAACCAAAAAAAAAAAAAAAAAAGAAAAAGAAAAAGAATCTGTCCTTATAGACACAGATGGTCAAAGATAAGCTCTCCTTAGCACTCAGAAGCAGAGGCTGCGGAGACATGAGCTTGAGGCAAGCCTATAAACTCCAAAGTAAGATACAGGCTCAAAAAAACAAAAGAAAAAAAAAATAAAAAAATCAAGTAGACAAACAACAAAACAAAGATAAAATCTTCCTTGGAAACAGTAATAACAGAGGTGGGAAAGGGGAACAACTAAGCCAGGCATAACAGGGCAAGCCTGTTGTCAGACCTACTTGGGAGGCTAAGGTCTGAGGACTGTCCTTAGAACAGCAAAGATGGGGGAGGGGCTTTCCAAATAATCCTGATTAAAGTGTCAATACAATTGCAAAGAACACATCATTAAACTGGGAACTTATCAACACTGTAGTCATAACTAAAAAGGACGAGATGGAATAAGTAAACAATTATGTGAAATACTTTTTTAAAATTGGATATAATGACTGTTTATGTCATCAAGCGAAAGAACGTGTGAACGGTGAGCTTCTGGCCGCACACAGCACGGGCTCTCAGCCCATGTCCCCATGCTGCCCACACACACTCTGTGATTAGCAGTGGTGCACAGTCACCACACTCTTTCCCTCAGCTCACACAGCAAGAACTTGCCCTCTCAGCTGCACTCTGCTGCAAACAGCCCCGGTCACCTTAGCAACCCTATGCTCCCAATATGGACAGCTGGTCCACTTAAAGTCAGTCCTCGTTGGCAAGGAAAGTGCTTGGTCTTCCAAGTGGAGGAGAGAAGAGGTTTGCTTTCAGCCCACATTACAGGGCTCATTCATCCTCATCAGCGCTTTTGTCCTGTGGTAGCAGTTTGTGTGCAGTTTCAACCTATGCTGAGTAAGTCTAAATGCAAGCAACTGAAAGGTTTAAGTCCAGCTACATCATACAAGACTCTATGAGCAGAATATGAAACAAAAAGTCCCCTAAACCAACCATACTCTTTTATTAAAATTTAAAACTCTCAAGTTTCAAAAATAAAGTTCAGCTTCAGTTAAATTTAACACCTGAAGCCTTGATCTAGGACAAAGGGTCTGAATCAGAATGTGCTAACTCTTCAATATCATCGTCTATCTCTGACTCTCAGACACAAAGCCCACAGAAAGCACTTTCCTAGCAAGTGAGAGATCCTGGGTGGACTTCCGACCCCACGGAGCTGCTAAACTTCAAATTCCACAAGAATTTAACCAATGGACTATCATATTCTACCACCTGTATGGACAGTTTCTTAATGCTTCCAGATGTTCAAATAAAATCAAGTAATAAGCACATCTGAAGACCTAAGACCTAGACTGACATAGATAATATGAACTACTCAAAACCAATCTTGATATCTGCCTGTATCTGGATCTGAAGCAAACTGAGACTTTCAGAATTAAAGGAAGAGTTTTGCAATGCATTATACATGATTTCCATACTATAAAACAGGCAGAAAAAACTGTGACACTCTGAAATATATTCCATCAAGTGGTTCATTACATAACCCACAGACATTTAAAATATCCTACCCAACAAAACCAGACACCTAACCTTTAACGAAAGTAAACCAGAATATTCTAAACTGAAAGTTTGTGGTATTTGTGATAAATTGGAAACATTAAAGAAATGTTTTTCTATATAATAGAGGTAAACCAAATCCTATTAAGTCAATAAATGCTGCTTCAGTGGAACTCAAAACAAGTATACTTAAATAAAAAATAAAAGCATTTGAGGCTGGAGTGATGGCTCAGCAGTTAAGAGCACTGGCTGCTCTTCCAGAGGACCCAGGCTTGATTTCCAATACCTACACGATGACCCACAACTGTCTGTAATTCCAGTTCTAGAAGACCCAATGCCTACTTCTGGCCTCCATGGACATCAAACATACACTCAGCACACAGACATTCATGAAGGCAAAACATTCATACATATAAAATAAAATTTTAAAAAAAAACATTAAAAACTACTAAAAACTAAATTGTTCACTCATCTCTTTCATCCTCTTTTTTTAGCTGTATACATGTGTTTTTTAAACATCCATGTAATGAGGTTCTTTCTGGTTAAAGCACTTTTAGGAGGCTGGCAAGATACGTCAATGGGTCCAGGTGCCTGCCACAAGGCCTAACCACCTGATCTTGGGAAGAAGAGAACCAACTTACACACACACACACACACACACACACACAACACACATAAAATAAGAATACATCAGTAACAAAAACAAACTTCTCTAAGACTATAATAACCTATAACCAAGTTATTTATATCTTCCTCATGCAGCAAGGTATTAACTGACAGAGCAGTCATACAGTAAGGAGAAAGACCCTCAAATCCATTTTTCTAAAACTGGCTTTCACACTGTAAAAACAGAGACATTAGGGTTCTATCCATGCAGTATACCAGGTGAGAAGAGTGAAATTAGTATGCTGTATAAGAAGACTCAGGAACAAAAGAGACTCAAAAGCACTGTGCTGCTTGTTCAATCCTGAGTTGTACATTTAAAGGGCAACACTTAACAATCTATGGAATGTGAAAAGCATTATCAGCTGCAAAAGTTCTGTCTTTTCACCAAAACTTTTATAAATAAATCATTAGTGACATTTTAAAAAACAGCCAACCAACTACTTTCAGAAGACTTGCTTTGCTTTCTCAGGCATGTGTACTCCTGCCTTTCCTGCTACAGTGTGAATATGCCCCTCCACAGCTGAGGAGCTACAACTGGCTGTGTGGGGGGGAGAAAGGAGGAGGGGACCAGGTAGTGCGGCTCGCAGCTCCTCTCTGTGGATGGGAGTAGGGCTCTCACATGCCCCAGCACTCCTCCTCTCTGTAGGAAGCATCTCTCAGCAGACAAGGGCCCTGCCAGTACACTATCTTAGAATTCTCAGCATCTATAATGGTGAGAATTAAACTTCTCTTTATAAGTTGCCCACTCTGTGGTGTGCTATTATTATAGATACACAAATAGAGATACCTCCCTATTCCTTTCCACCTTGTGTCAGTTCCCTAACCCAGAAACAGAGCCTCTAAGACTCTCACCTCAAAGTAAGAACTGCCCTCTGATTAGGTACCTTCAGGCTTTTCCAACCGTGGCTGGTTCAGTACCTACATCAGCAGCTCACAGCCACTTTTAACTCCAGCTCTAGAGATCTTATGCTTCTATGGTCACTGAACACATGCCCACGCATATACATAAAGTAAATCAATCAATCAATCAATAAGGCTTACACAGAGAAAGGGAGGAGAGTGGAAGCCATCTTCTGGTCTCCATTCATTGGTCCACAAACGCATGCACTCATTTGCTTACACACAGACAAAAGAAATATTTTTAAAACTTTATGATTTAAATAAACAACAAACGTTAAAAGTCAATTATATGGAGACCCAATATAGGAGAAAACAGATGGCCATTTAAATGGACCAGGGGTGATGAGCAGGACCAAAGACTGTTCTGACATCAATACTCTTAAACTTAAGTCAAATGCTCATGTGTCAGACCTGCAGCAATTAGTGGCTCTCAAAAAAATCTACACAAACAAATAAAATGCAAAATATACTATATAGAGTATTTAAAACGCATAATTATTTTTTTGAGGTTGCCACTGTCCCTTTACTACATTTAACTACATAGCAGTGATACTGTGTGTGTGTGTGTGTGTGAGAGAGAGAGAGAGAGAGAAACAGAAAGAGAGAGAAAGAGAGAATCATGTGCTAATTTTCTACACTAAAAATAAAAATATCAGGGTGCTGGAGAGGAGGCTGAGTTAGTACAGTGCGAGCGGTGCAAGCAGAGGCCGAGCGAGATGGGCAAGCTGGGTGGACCCACGTGCATTTGTAATCCCAGCTCTATGGAGACAGAGCCAGACAAGATCCCTGGGCTCGCTAGTCAGCCAGTCCAGCCTAGCTGGCAAGTTCCAAGCAAGTAAGAGACCCTGTCTCCAGAGGAAAAAGTGATAAATGAAAAAAATGATAGCTGAGGTTATCCTCTGGCCTCTACATACATATGAACAGACACGCATCTGCATATACATGTACATCTGCATACATGTACCAACAAGCATGCATATACACAAACACAAAGTAAAAATACTAGAATTTAAGCATAGCTCACTAAGAGGAGTGTGTCTACCACATACAAGGCTCTAGGTTCAATGCTCAGCATCAATAAATAGATACAAACTAAACATCACAAAAATAACCACCTACCACTCTAGCTGGGAGTCCTAAAAGTACCAGACCTATGATCCACCATCAGTATGAATCATACATTTTACTAAGGTAGAAGATTTAAATTCCACTTTCCAAAAGAAAATGGCAAAGATGAACAGACTAAGAACAGTGAGATTAAATCTTTTAAATTTTCTATTTTTAACCAGGAGCTAGTGGCATAAGCCACTAATCTCAGCACTTGAAAGGCAAAGGAAGATGGATCTCTGGGTTTGAGGTCTACATAGTGAGTTCCAGGACAGCCAGAACTACAAATAGAAACCTTGTCTAAAAAACAAACAACAACAAAACCCCAGAAAACTTGCTTTAAGCACTATAGTCTAGGAAAAGAACATTCTAGATTTCTACTTAAGTACTTTCTCAATGCCTTGGCCAGCACCCTGGAAGATTTGAACACCCTGGACTGCTGAGCCCCTCCCTGCTCCCTGGGCTCCCTCAGGCTCAGCTGGCGGGCCCCAACACCAGGGTTAACGCTGCAGCAGTGTCAACAATGGGCAAGGGGGTTCCGGATATATGCATCAAAGCACGAGACACTGGAAAACTTAACAGGAACTGGTTACTGAGCTGAAAAATCACTTTAAAAGCTTTCCTTCAGAAAGTCTAAAGAATATTTTTAAAACTATTTTCTTAAAAATCCATTGGAAAGGTGACCCATAAGGAATTACAGCTTTTTAAAATTGGCATTTAGTTGGTGGCGGTGTTAATCTTAATCTATCATGGTCACTACTCCCACCTCCCAAGTTCCTGAGGAAATATGACCACAGTGACTTTAAAGCTGCCCAGCAACTGAATCCAAGTACTTGGTACACAGTTAACAAACAAACAAAGACTATTATACTTTCTATTCACTTGATGATGTCTTCCTTCAAAAAGTCTTAAAAAATTTTAAAAACCAAACCAAAAAAAAAAAACCTATTGTTTTTTAAATCCATTGGAAAGGTAATCTATAAGGAATTAAAAATATATATCTATTATGTCTGGAACCCTAATAACACCTCTATTATGGTGGAACACAGCTATAATTCAAGCAGTAGGCCAAAGTCAAAGCTAGCTAGCTACACAGTGAATCTGACATAGCCTGGGCTACATGAGACCCTGTTTTTAAAAACTCAAAAAACAGTAGGGCATGGTGGCATACACCTTAGATCTCCATGCTGGAAGGAGGGCAGAGGAGGGTCTCTGTGAACTAGTGGCCAGCCTGATACACATAGCAAATTCAAGGCTAGCCAAGGCTACATAGTAAGAAACCCATCTTTAAAAAAATAAAACAAAAGACAACCACCAGAACGGGGCAATGAGATGACTCAAAGGGCTGAGCAGGTTCGGTTACCTAGCTCATCCCTGACCCACATGGGGGACAGAGAAACGGCTGTTCTCCCAGCTCCACAGGCTCTCACACAAGCCCCACCCACACACAGGCACTACCTACATAATGTCTACAAGAAACAAAATAAACAATATTACTTATATCTCAGTAGAAAGCACTCTACTTTCCTATTTAGTTTACTATCATATAAATGATTTCTTACCTTTTAGAATTCTTTTCTGAGAAAAACAGATATAATTTTGTCCCTTAAAAAAAAAAAATCAAGTAGGAAAAAATTAGTTTGAAAATAGTTTCTTAAAAATGAAAAATTTCAAAATCAAATTCAGTTCTAATTGACTTCTTTTTCAGAGAGATCTCAGTATGTAGTCCTGACTCGTCTTGAACTCACAGATCCACTGCATCTACCACATGAGTCCTGGGATTAAAGGTGTAGACCATCATGCCCAGACAGTAATTTCTTAATAACAAAAGTAATTTCAGCAAACAATATAAAATCCACTCTTACTGTAACACTACCGTTTGAAGGGGCTGGGGAGACGGCTCCGTGGTTAAGAGCACTTGCTGCTCTTGCAGAGGTCCTGGGTTTCATCCCAACACACAGTAGGTCACAACCGTTTGTAACTTCAGTTCTAGGAGATCTGACACCCTCTCTGGCTTCCAAGGAAACCAGGTGTGCATGTGATATACAGACATGAGGGCAAAACATTCATGCACATAAAATTTAAAAAGTAAATCTTAAAAAAAAAAAAGATAAAAAAAACCAATTATTTATCAACTGAAATCAAATCATTTTTGCCAGGCACAGAATGTGAGACACACTTTCACATTCTAAGACACCAGAAACTCAAGTGACATTTGTTTCTCCAAGACATAGTCTGAAGAATAATTTAGGGTATAAAAATATTATAAAGTTAACTTATTTCAACAGAAGTATTTATACTCATAAAATATTATATCTTATGATATTATATTATATAATCATTAGGATCATCTAATTGTAGAACATTTTATCACCCCAATAAGAAACCTTCAATTAAATACTGAAGGGCAAGTTTTTAATTCAACAAAGAAGTATGTAAAATAAATTTAATTTTAGAGAAGCTTGGGGTTTTTTTGTTTTTGGTTTTTTTGGTCATTTGTTTGAGACGGAGTCTCTCTGGATCCCAGGATGGCCTTGAACTCACTACATAACCTAAGGTGGCCTTAGATACACAATCCTCCTGCCTTAGCCATTCCAGTGTTCAGATTTTAGGCCTGTGGGACCATCCCCAGATAAGCACAGTCTGCCTATACAACACTATGATCAAACTATATCTTTATAATATCAAGAACAAAGACTGGAATGAAAAATAGATAACCAAAAAATAGTAAGAAAAGCTGTACTGGGCAGAGGTAACTCTTTTTCAATACATTTTTCTAAAGCTGTAATTCAGTATACTATGTGCACGGTTCTTTTAAGAAACACAGCAGACACATTTTGTAAAACCAATCTGAACTACACAGAAAACCAAAAATGTAAGTGACTCTTTTAGTGCTCACATTCTTTTTTTTTTTTTTGGTTTTTTCGAGACAGGGTTTCTCTGTATAGCCCTGGCTGTCCTGGAACTCACTCTGTAGACCAGGCCGGCCTCGAACTCAGAAATCCGCCTACCTCTGCCTCCCAGGTGCTAGGATTAAAGGCATGCGCCACCAACGCCCGGCCTAGTGCTCACATTCTTATTAAATGTTTTCAGCATAGATAACTGTTAAGTAAGAGAGAGACTTGGTCACTTACTTACCCAGATGGACGCTATATCACATCTTATTCCATGACACATGGACTAGTTCCTCACCATTATGTCTGGGCATCTACTTCTTGGTAGCCGTTTCTGAAATAAAGGTACAGCAATTGAGAATATGATCTATATTATAAGATGATAAAAATGTAAAGAACAATAACTTCATTATCATGACCATAAGCAAACTCCTAATAGAAACATGAACAGGGCTAAGAATCATGTAGGATTTAAAAAGAAAAGGCTGGGTCCTGTCCCCCAGAGCCAGGATGTTTTAGTCCTCATCAATACCTTTGTTCCTGCTGGGCCTTACAGTCCTGATTGTGACTGACAAACTGGATCAAAAGAGATACACATAGGAAACCACTAATTGCACATTTTGAACACCATGAAGCAATTACCCATTTATTATTTGCTTACCCATTATACCTAAGATGAAAACCCATGAAAGAGATTTCTGTTCGTTTCATATATTTATTTTAGACACCTGAAACAATGGCTATCGCACCAATGAGTGCCCCATACATGTTTATTCAAAGAATGAATAAACTGATGATTAGTTAACTCTAACTGATGAAATGCTTAAGTACTTTAAATCTTAAACACCACTTCTTCCACAGAAACACCACGAATGCCAACAATGCCGTTATCATTTTTTCTCCAATAAACAAAAGCCATAAAAGACAAGGAAGACACACTCCTGACCACAGGAACAGAACAAAGCCTAGGCCACCTTGGCTCTTGATCAACTCCACCTTTGGTAAAGACTCCGAGAAGGAGAAGAGTTGAATATGTGGTTTCTCTCAGGTACCAGGATGTGGGGTGGGCAGATGTTTTATTAAACATTCATATTCTTTGAGGTACTGTAGAGAGCATTGGGAATACAGGTCTTCTGTAGGGAATGAAATGTTGCTACTCTGACAGCTCTCAAGAATAAACCCAACAATTCTGGCAGTCCCCTACTTCTCAGGCTGTAACTGAATGATCATCCACAAAATGCTATTTGTGGCTGGGCACAGTGGTGAGACAGAGGCAGGCAGATCTCTGTGAGTTTGAGGCCAGCCTGGTCCAGAGAGTTCCACAGCGAGTACACCTAGAACTACATAGGGAGACCCTGTCTCAAAAATAAATAATAGTAAATGCTATTTGTGTATGAGTCTGTGTCCATGTGGAAACTTGGAAGAATAAGAAGCTGGGATGGTCCCATACCCTTCACAAAGCAAAATGAGCAACAATGAATCCAAATCCTTCTCGGATGATAATGGAGAAAAGGAGTAAGACAGACCAGGCACTGCTGAAAACTGCATTGCAGATTATTCTGTACTGTCACGGGCTCGTGAGGGAGGTCTGGCTGGCTGCCTGAGTGGCTGGCTGAATGCCAGAGTCTCGTAGGTAGACTAGGTTCATCTGGAACTTAAGATCCTCCTACCTCATCTTCCTGTGCGAAGTGCAACACACACCATCAAACCAGGCTTTATTATTTTTATTTATTTATTTATTTTTGGTTTTTCGAGACAGGGTTTCTCTGTGTAGCCCTGGCTGTCCTGGAACTCACTCTGTAGACCAGGCTGGCCTTGAACTCAGAAATCCACCTGCCTCTGCCCCCCAAGTGTTGGGATTAAAGGCGTGCGCCACCACTGCCCGGCCGGGCTTTATATTTAAGATAATTTATATTTAAGGTTGATGATGCTCAGCTCCTGTAGATGTGTGCTGCCAAGCATGACAGCCTGAGTTTGCTCCCAGGACCAAATGGTATAAGGAATGAAACGACCCCCACAAGTTGTCTTCTAGCAACCACATGAATGCTGTGGCAAACAAGCCCATACACACATCATACAAACACTAAAAATGCAATTAAAAATGCAAAATAAATCCAAAAGAGAAAACACTGTAAAAATAGGAAACTGAAATGTGAAACACTCTATATGAAGCAGATGGCACAGGCATACATAATACTGTACCAGTGAACTTACAACACTACTGCACCAACACACTCACGATAGAGTGTGTGTGTGTGTGTGTGTGTGTGTGTGTGTGTGTGTAGAGAAGGGAAACCCTTGGAAAAGTCCTTTTACTCTTTAATTATTATTGTTCCCTGTGCGTGGTGCCCATTTAGTGTTGCTTGCATGGGTGTGGCTTTAGGGTTCATTACTGTGTGACAAAACTTTCTACCGGGCAGTGGTGGTGCAAGCCTTTAATCCCAACGCTTGGGGGGCAGAGGCAGGTGGATTTCTGAGTTCGAGGCCAGCCTGGTCTACAGAGTGAGTTCCAGGACAGCCAGGGCTACACAGAGAAACCCTGTCTCGAAAAAAAATAAAAAAACAAAAACAAAAAAACCTTTCCTTGGGGAGACACTACACACAGTACTCACTCTAGACTGGGAGCCAAAGCCAGCCAAAGTATGGGTACCACCAAAGTCCAATTTTGTGGACCATGAGTTTTAGTGAGGTTGCTTACAGGAGTGCGAGTGAGGAGTTACTGACAGGAGCAGAAGTTCTCAAAGACAGCTAGCTGCTCACAAACCTGGGAACCTGGAGCACACTTGCAGGCAGCTCAACAGGTTGGAGAGTGTCCTTTCCCGGGGACTTTGGTCCAAATCTCTTCCAGCCAGTTCAGCTAGTTTCTGCTTCTCCCGGGCAGCTGGTCTGCTCTCACTGGCCTTTTGTAGCTTATCTCTGTTTCTTTGAGAGGGACTTTCAGCTTTTATTGCTCACTCTGGCAAAATGTGGCCTAATGAACCTAGTCAGTTTCAGGGACTTTCTGGGTTTATTTTTGAGTTGTTTACCATCCTGCTTAAGGAGGTTTCCCTGTAGGGTGAAATGTTTCACTCTCTAAGGAAACTGTTATGCACCACCACTTGGTATAACCAATCAGGGTGTTCTTCCTTGAAAAGACTAATTCTCCCTAGCTGAGCTGCTGTTAATTGCCAGTATTCTGTGTAAGGGCAGGGCCTGTGAGATTTTTCCCTGCCAATGTTTGTTCAGGTTTTGTTTCGGTAGACATGCTGTTCAAGTTTCATGGCTATAGCTTCTTTGTCTCAAAAACTCTGAAACTTGGGGCCAGAGAAATGTTTTTAACAAGTAGAGGCATTTGCCAACAGCTCTGATGGTCTGAGTTCAATCCCCAGAAAGAATATGGTGGAAAAAAGAGAACCAAGTTTGTTCTCTGACCACCACATGTACATCCTGGCACAGTCACCCACCCTTACTCCCTCCACACTAAGAAATAATTATATCTATTTAAAAAAAATTTTAACTGCATTGAGTAGTCTTGTTACAAATACTGACAAATAGGTAATATTTCTCATTAGGATTCAAATAAAAAAATTACAGAAGTAAAAACTCAATCATTATATAAAATTTAGAGTATCTATAAACTCATGATTCATTTCATAAATATCTATTACTTGCTCTTCCCTTAAAAAAGCCTTAAAGCAATTATTCCACCACACATCACAATGTAATAACCGCCATGGGTGGAACATTAAGTACATAAAATTCACGGTCACCTTTAGAAGTTGCTTACCCATAAATTTCATATAAAGCAGTCAATGTGAAAGAAAGACAGACAGAGAGACAGACAGACAGAGAGACAGACAGACATCATGTTGGCGTTCTGGAGAACCAAAGAGTCTCACAAAGCCTGAACAGGCACACTCAGCTGCATCACCATCTGTAGCCACACTTATCACATGACCCTCGCCATGTTTACTCCATGGCTCTGTTACTGCAGTGGTTCCGTCAGAGCTCCTATCTCTTCCTTGCTTACTTCAAGAATCAGTGAGATTAACTGTTCTCAAAAGAAGGTCAGAGCATATCATCCTTCTCTCAAACCCTTCAAGGAAATACTCTCACTAAACTAAACACCAACCCTTTACAAAGGGTCCTTCCTCCCTCCCTGACTACTGCTTACCACTCACCCACCCCGTTCCTACTCCTGAGCCGCAATGGCCTCTGTGCTCTCCATAGACACACTACACCGTGCTCCTACTTCAAAGCTGTCTAACTCATTTTCTCTGTGCAAACAACCCCCCACCTCCACTTATTTCTCTTCTTCCTTTAGAGTCTGGTTTTTATAAGTCATCTCATTAAAGATAGCTGCCTGTCTGGGAAAGTACACACACACACACCCGTAAATACGTCTTTCTTGTTAACTGGTAGAGAATATTTAAGAAAAATAAGTTACTCATTTTTGATGAGCTGATTTCCAAACATACCATCAACAGTCTTCAGAGTTTTGTGTCTCAACATCTACAGGTCCATACTGTCACTTTTAGAAAGGGCTAGAGAGATGCTCAGCAGTTGAGACCACTGCTGTTCTTCCAGAGGAGCCTGGCTTGATTCCCAGCATATAAACTCACAACTATGAATAATAACTATGAATAATTACAGTCCAAGGATCAACACTGGTATCATGGAACAGCAGGCATACATGCATGCAGCACACACATATGCATACAGTGCATACATACACGTGCATAGTGCATACACATGCATGCAGTGCCTAGATACACATGCATGCAGTACATACATACACATGCATGCAGTGCACACATACACATGCACGCAGTGCACATGCACTCAAGGCATTATATACATAAAAAAAAACCAGTAAAAAATATTTTTAAGATTCTTATGTTCCCAACTTCAAACAATTAATGAAGTTGTATGTCCCACACTGCTTTTCTTAGTGTTCTATTTTTAAATCATCGGTATCATAGCTCCACAAAGGAGCAGTTAAGAACTTTAATCAAATGAGCACCATCAGGACAACTCCCACTAGAAATGACACTACCTTTCTCCTGTTTGTTTGTTTTTTAAGTATTTCTAGTGTGGCTATGAGGTTTCAAGTTTTCTCAGAAGTACAACTATTTCAAATTTATTTGTTATCTTTAGGCATCATGGGCACTAGAAAAAAAAATAAAAAGAGCCCTTGAACTCGTAGCATGACTAAATTAGATATAACACAGTAGGGATGTTTGAATTTAATTTTTTCTTCTTTAAATAAACAAATGCTCTCTGAGCTGAGGCCTACTTTGCCTTTTATGTGTCACATGCCTGGCAAACTGTAGGGTTTTAACAGAGATTAGCCAGGGGACAGAGGACCCCTGAGTCCTGACAGAGTCACTGGGTATGACTCAGTGATCACCCTCAAGACCAAAGCAAACATATCCAATCTCTAGAGCTGCCCCAAACCTCTGCCAACATACCTTTCATCTGAACAATCTATTTTCACTTAAAGTTCACAAAGCTATTCTCATATAACCTGAGATGTAAAAATAAATCCAGAATACCAGAAACATAATCAGCAGGGGCTTCAAGAATCTGGCATGAAAAGCTGACTTGGGGGAAGGAGGTTGGGAGAACCCTTTGAAGACTTTAAACAGAATAGCCTAAGTCATCTAGAAATCAGCTAGTAAATTCAGCTATCTGAAAGATGAGAGACAGGTCCAGGCACTTGTTGTCCTGACACCTGCGTGCACTCCCCCAGACCCACATGCAGGAAACAATCCTGGCTCCTCAGAGCTGCTCTCCCATGGCCCCGTGTGCCTACGTGAGTGTATACAGTCACACACACAATAAATACATGTAAAAAATTGTTGAAAGACTTTTAATAAGTTAGCTTTGTTATACTAATGCCCTCAATTATCTAGAGAAAAAAACAATTATCACCATGACTAAAAATGTACCTTTAAACATGAATACAGCTTAGCTCTTTGCACAGAGGATAATGAGAGTTACCAACTTAAAGTTGCCAAATGACTAAATATAAATGCTAACTTTCAAAATACTTTCATCCAGGATTGTAAAGAAAACCTCACTTAAGACTGCCCTCAAGTCAGTGTATGGATGACTAAGGATGGGGGTTGGGAGAAGACAAACATAATTTAAATAATTTAAAAAAACAAACAAACAAGATTTACTGTTTTTCAACAAAACATGCTCAACACAAACCTTCAAATCAAATGAAGATAATGGAATGGTCTATGTGATTTCAAAGTCAATACCTGAGGCATCATTAATAGTGTTTGCTTTTATACTCTAAAAATTTTATACTATATTTTAAAGAATGGAAAATGAGGGCTGGAGAGATGGCTTAGCATTAAGAGCACTGACTGCTCTTCCTGAGTTCAGTTCCCAGCAACCACATGGTGGATCACAATCATCCGTAATGGGAGGAGATAGAGAGATGGCTCAGTGGTTAAGAGCACTGACTGTTTTTCCAGAGGTTCTGAGTTCAGTTCCCAACATGGTGGCTCACAACCATCTGTAATGGGATGCCCTCTTCTGGTGTGTCTGAAGACAAGGATAGAGTACTCACATACATAAAACAAATAAAATATTAAAAAAACAAACCTTTTGTTTTATATGGATATCCTGTCCACATTCTAGGCACTACACAAAATGTATTTCTAAATAGAAAACATTATTACATTTTCCACTGTGACCTATTTAGAATATCAAAGTAGAGCCGGGCAGGGGTGGTGGCGCACGCCTTTAGTCCCAGCACTTGGGAGGCAGAGGCAGGCAGATTTCTGAGTTCGAGGCCAGCCTGGTCTACAGAGTGAGTTCCAGGACAGCCAGGGCTATACAGAGAAACCCTGTCTTGAAAAACCAAAAAAAAAAGAATATCAAAGTAGAAACGTCACTAATTTTCTTTTAGATCTTCATCACAAGCAAAAGATGTATACAGACCTAAATAGGCATCAATTTGTGACATTTATTGTTTATCATAAAATTAAATGCGATGCCTAAAACCTTCACTATACAGAAAACATGGCCTCAAAGCATGCTTGCCTTTTATACTCTCCAGAGAGCGGAGGGACCTGAGTTCAGGTGTTACATGTGTCCTACAGATCATCATTAGTTTTTCATTGCATTTTAAAATTCATTAATTAAATGAGACAGGGTCTCACTATGGAACTTGTGAGAGATCCTCTGTCCTCCAGGTGCTGGGATGAAGGGAGTGTAGTGTGCACCATGCCTGGAGGGTGGGTTGTTTGAAGACCTAATTGAAGTTCATCATCTTGAAGACTGAAATCCTTACAGCATGGAGCTGGGTCTAGTGAGCATTTCCAGTGAGACATCCCAACAAGGAGAAAAGATCACATGGCCCAGGAAACAGGAAGTAGCCAGTCCTGTTCCTTCAGTACAGCTCTGGAGAGAACCGCCCGCCCAGGGTCCCACCTTCTAAAGACAGCCCTAGCCCTTTAAGTTCCACCACCTCCCCGCATTACCACGCTGAGCACCAACCTCCCAACCTATGGCTCACTGGGCACACACAAACCAAGAGCACAAGTCATACCAAATACTTTTGTCCTTACATTCCCTAAAGTTAATCACAGAAATCCACAGATCTCCCTACCACATACATCCTTCATATGTATCAGTAATCTACTCACTAGTGTATGTTTAAATGACACACTGACAGACATAAGGGGCTGGAGAGAGGACTCAGCAGTTAGGAGCAATGGCTGCTCCTGCAGAGGACAGGGCTCCTGTCCAAGCACCCACATGGTGGCTCACAGATATCCAGAGGATCTGACACCAGACACCCATGTGGCATACCTACAAATGTGCAGGTAAACCATTTGTACACATTTAAAAAAAAAAAAAAAAACTGTTACATAAGGAAAAATGATAGGAAAAGTAAAAACAACAAATTCCATAAAATGGTCACCATTAGAAATACCAGAAGAGATTTTGAGAGTGACAAGAAAAGAAAACAAAACAAAATCAAATAAACCCTAACACAAACCTACAATATGATCTCAGGCTTTACACCTGAAGGAGCTGAAGCAACTCTGAAGTAAGGAAGTACTAAATTTCACATGACAATGGTTATTTTTTTCCTAGAATTACCCAGGCTAACAGACATTTAGAACACGCACGAACACGCACGCACGCGCACAACACACACACACACACACTGACTCATGACACTAAAGAACTTTCAATTCAATCATTAGGGACGATGGACGTCAGGGGTTAAGAGCATATGCAGCTCTTGCAGAGGGCCCAGGCTTGTTCTTCATACCTACATCAGATGCTCATAACTACCTGGAACTACAGTTCCGGGGATCTGATACCTCTTCTGGCATCTCAGGGTACCCAGCCACATACTTGATGTAGTCAAAAACATAAAAATGAATAAACCTTTTTAAAAAATTAAGTATTTTTAAAACAAACTGAATAAATACATGAATCCTGAATATAACAACATATGTGTTGAGGAAATTAGAAGGGGCCAGGCAGTGGTGGCGCATGCCTTTAATCCCAGCACTTGGGAGGCAGAGGCAGGCGGATTTCTGAGTTCGAGGCCAGCCTGGTCTACAGAGTGAGTTCCAGGACAGCCAGGGCTACACAGAGAAACCCTGTCTCGAGGAAAAAAAAAAAAAAAAAAAAAAAAAGGAAATTAGAAATGGTCTTATACTTTAGAAAATATACAGTTCCAAACAATTCTTATAAGTAATTGCATTTACAAATAGCGCATATACATATATATATATATATATATATATATATATATATATATAAATAAAATAAGAAATGGCATCAGCAAAACCTTGTCTTCAGCTTAGCTGTCTAACAAAAGGACTACAGATTATTTCAAGATCACTGGCTTAATATAAGAAGGCATAAGCTTAAAAATTAAAAGATATCCCAATAATTTATACACACACACACACACACACACACACACACACACGCACACACTCCTTACAGCTTGAACTTAACTCAAAACAAAAATTTTATAAAGAGCTAAAGTTCTCAAATTAAAATGCACCACCTAAAAAAACGAGCAGGTGGTGGCAACAGGCTGACAGCACAGTGTGCTTAGTGTGACTGTGCTCAGTGTGAATGCCCTCAGTATGAATGGCCCCAGTGTGAATACCCTCAGTGTGAATGCCTCCAGTGTGAATATGCTCAGTGTGAATGTGCTCAGTGTGAATATGCTCAGTGTGAATGCTCCTGGTGTGAATATGCTCAGTGTGAATGCCCCAGTGTGAATGTGCTCAGTGTGAATGTTAATTCAATCTCATGGACAATTTCCTTACATCAGCATTTCTTTAAAACCCAGCTCACATCTGAAGCTCCACAAGTGCTATGTAGAGAAGGACACACAAATTATTCAGTCTTACAAAAATGATGCTATTTCATCACAAGGGCACACATGATTATAGAGTGCTGTTTGGGTACCACAGAAAAATCAGCAGACAGACTTGTACTAAAGCAATTTAATGAGTGTGAGGCCTCTGAAGAAACATGCAGTCTTTACTGACACTGCAAAAATCCTAAGACTTATTGTTTACTTTAGGGAAAGGACTGACTTAACCATAAATAAATAAATAAATAAATAAATAAATAAATAAATAAATAAATAAATAAAACAAATGACTTCCTAAACCAGGACACTGAATTTTATTGTCGTTCAATCTAACAATAGAAATAACAAAAAAGTATTTTAAATGCTACTTGTAGAACAGAGTGCATGTGTCCCCTTTCTTTCCTGAGTATTTGTATGTATGTGTAGTGTCAGCATCTCCCTTCCTTAGCATTGGTCTATCCTCCCTCTCCTTCATGCATGCCCCTTTCTTGCTCAGGAACTCAACTGTAAGTCCAGATTTCCAAAAAGAAAGCACCAGATTTTAGACTGAGCCAAACCATTTAAAATTGTCCTACAGTGAGAAAAAAGAGGCAGAAATGAGGCTGGGGAAATCTCAATGGCAAAGCACTTGCCTACCATGCACCTGGGTTTGATACATACACCATAAAATAAGATAAAACGGAGACTATTCAAACACTGATTAAAATGTAGAGTGAATGAAAGCCAGCCGTGTAGTGCACACCTGCAGTCAGGACACTCTAACAGTGAAGAAGAAACAGAGAAACTCATGGCCAGCCTGGGTTACACACAGAGTTCTGTGACAGCTTGGATTGCACAGGCGAAGCTTCATCATAAGCCAAAGCCACCAAGTTTCAACTTTAAAATTCATAAGCACACATGTATACATAATATGCTAATAAACTTAGCAGACTCAGCCTACAGGCTTACAGAACTTATTTGAAGCACAGGAGTTTACTAAGTTTTTTTAAAGATTTTTTTTTTTTACGTGTATGAGTGTTTCGCCTCTCTTCAAGTATGTGTGTGCACCACAGAAAAAGGTGTCAGAGTCCCTGGAACTGGAGTTTTGATAGTTATGAGCCACCATGTGGATACTGGGAATCAATGTTGGGTCCTCTGCAAGAGGAGTCAGTGTGCTCTTAAAACCTGAGCTACCTTTCTGTCCCCAATTTGATTGTTTTTGATATATCTATATTATCTATATCTATCTATCTATATCTATATCTATATCTATATCTATATCTATACACACACACACACACACACACACACGCTCATGTGTGCCTGTGTGTGGGTATATATGAATGAGTACAGGTGCCCTTGGATGCCAGAAGTGTCACATTCCCAGGAATGTTACAGGTAGTTATGGGTAGACTGAGGTTGGTGATGGCAACTGACGGTCCTCTAAAGTATACGAGCTCACAAGTGCTGAGCCATCTCTTCAGCCCTCAAGAGATTAATATCAATTTTAAGCATGTTGGTTACAAGGAAGGTGTTCATCAAGAAAATAAGACAGACAGCTGAAAACATGGGCTCTGGAGTCAGCGCTTTGAATGTAGTTGCAACACTGTCATGACTAAGTGTACGATCTTGGGCAAGTCACTTTCTCTTACCTCCTCTCCTCTAAAATGATTAGTTTAATGTTGCTGTTGTGTATTAATGACATAAAAATAGTGCTTATAAAATGCTGAGCGTGGCACCTGGCACACAGTGAGGGAGCAACAAGCATCCAAGGCACCAGGCACCATGGTGCCTGGACCACTAGCATTCCTTTTGTCTGCTCTGTAACTCCCTGTATAATTCTAAAAGATCAAACACTTCCCACTTTGAGAATTTTACCCATCTGATGAGCTCAGAAAGCTAACTACTTCCCCACATTTTATCACACATATATCCAATGCAGACTAGGAGGGCCAAGTGAACACAAGAAACAGAGAAAAACAACTTGTTCTCATACTAACGTCAGTGCAGCTATAGCAAGGTCAAGTCTGGGGCAGAGGTGGCAGCATTTCATTGTCCAGAGCCAGCAGTATCACTGGAACAGGCTGTGGCGTCTGCCTGTCTCTGTAGCTGCCACTGGCATGCTCACAGGGACCCTGGTGCAGTGTGATTCGGGGAAGTGCTCCTAGCTGCTTACCCTGAACCTGACTTGCTAACCCTGCAACAACAGGAACCCTGAGTTCTCCCCTTTAACCACAAGATACACGGAAACTGTTTCTCCTACTCCAGAAATTAAGCACACAGTAATAGACACCATCTAGTCTCACCGTCCCCAGCCCTGAGCAACAAGAAGAAAATGTTTGTGCAGGTGTGCGTCCATGCGTGTGAGCGAATGTGTGTGTGTGTGTGTATACACTATTTTCAATTTCTTTAAACAAAAACAATAATAAACAAATAACCACAGAAAAATACTGTCTAATTTCAACCTATGTTTTATCCTGGGAATTCTTTTTTTTTTTTTTTTTTTGGTTTTTCGAGACAGGGTTTCTCTGTGTAGTCCGGGCTGTCCTGGAACTCGCTCAGTAGACCAGGCTGGCCTCGAACTCAGAAATCCGCCTGCCTCTGCCTCCCAAGTGCTGGGATTAAAGGCGTGCGCCACCACCGCCCGGCTATCCTGGGAATTCTTAAACTTTGTTTTAATAAAATATGAGTAATTGTTTTCTTAATTTTAAAAAATGATCCATTTCTAAGGAATATTATCAAGAACACACACCCCAAAACAAAGCAAAACAAACCAACCAACCAACAACTAACAAAAATTATTCCAGGGCAGGTGAGAAGGCTCAGTGGGTAAGGGCTTTTGCTGCCAAACCTGACAACCTAAATTCAATCCCCATGATTCACATGGTGGAAGGTGAGAATAAAGTTGCCTTGTGATCCCTCGCCCTGTTAAGTACGCACGCAAATAAACAAACTGGGGGTGAGGGGGTTTGTGTGTCAAAGAAAACAGTCCCTACAGGCCTATAGGAAGTGACACTACTAGGAGGGGTGGCTTTGTTGGAGGGGGTGCGTGACTAAGGGGTGGGCTTTGAGGTCTCAGAAGTTCAAACCAGTTCTTTTCTGCTGCCTGTGGATTCAGATGTAGGGCTCTCAGCTCCTTCTCCAGCACCGTGTCTGTCTGCACACTGCTACATTTCCCACCATGGCGAAAATGGACTAAACCTCGGAACTGTAACCTAGCCCCAATGAAATGTTTTCTTTTATAAGAGTTGGCAATAGAAACCCTAAGACACAGACAAACAAATAAAGTGAAGCAAATTTTAAAGAAAAACTAATTATTCCAGCATGTCCAGCACTGACCTGTGAATTCCCAGCAGGACTTTTTCACCTAAATATCTATAACCAACAAAGAGCCACTCTTGCTTAAGACCCACGAATAGCAAAATTGCCACACACACACACACACACACACACAGCAGAGAGAGAGAGAGAGAGAGAGAGAGAGAGAGAGAGAGAGAGAGAGCGCTTTAACCACTTGTTTTAACAAATAACTCAGTAAAACATCTATATATCAAACAATTCACCCTTCTGTAAGCCATGCACGGTAAGTCAGTGCCCCGACAGATAGAGCTGACATATACTCTTCTTCCATTCCTCTTCTGGTCTTCATGGCAGGTCTCTGCTGTATTTCAGGATGTTTTCCCCAGAGTCTAAAGGCTCAAATCTGTTTATTACTTAATTGCATTGCATGGATCAAAGTGCAGGCAGAGGACTAATCGCAACAAAATCAAACAAAGCTTTTTCAATTAGTCTTTTTAAATTAAAATAAAGATCAGATTTAGAAACCTATGTTGATAACAAAAGCATATTTAATATACTGAAATTATAGGTAAGAATCCTGGATTTTGACAGAGATTTGGTGTCCCAAACCTTAGAGCTCACAATACCCATGTACTCGGGCTATAGGAAGACTGAAGCAGCTGAGGCCTTGAGACGCAGGCCGCATTTGAGGAACCGATCTGCTGATCCCAAGTAAGTCAGAATGAAATTAACTGAATGCTACATTATGGAAAGTAAAGAAAAAAAATCATCTTTTGCTAAAAATAGTAGTTTTACTAAGGGGACCACAGGGAAACAATTAAAATATCTCTTTTTTAAAATGAGATATGATGGGGCTGGAGAGATGGCTCAGAGGTTAAGAGCACTGGCTGCTCTTCCAGAGGTCCTGAGTTCAATTCCCAGCACCCACATGGTGGCTCACAACCATCTGTAATGGGATCCAATGCCCTCTTCTGGTGTGTCTGAAGACAGCCATAGTGTACTCACATACATAAATTAAATAAATAAATCTTTAAGGTGAGATATGTCTAGGTTAGACTTACAAACTAGCCATATTTGTTTTATGAGAGGGACCTAAGCCTAGTTCTGGATGACTCCTCTAGTGTGAAGAGTGGTTACGCTATGAAGGAGCAATCAAAACACTGCAAGTAAAACTGGAGCTAACAGTTCCCATCGAAACAAGGTACAGAAACAAAAAGTGCATGAAACACAAGAACATACTGTGTGCACAAAAAAACCAAAAGACAGTTCAGAGAAAGAATGACAAGCCAGAGACACATGCTGTTACTTCCCTTCTTCCAAGGCTAACAAACGAGGCACAGTTGACAACTCTGTAGTCCACATGGCTGGAGAGACTTTGAGATGGCTGAAACAAAGCCATGAGCATTGTTCAAACTAAGCAAAAGCACACTGTCCCTGATGTAGTCCAGCAGCACCATGACTGTGGAGGACACCCACGAGGAGGGGATGAGTATAAAGAGAACAGAAATACGTAGGCCCTGCTTCACTAGCTCCTGAACAAGTTCCCTGGCTACTAACGGTGTGCCTGTTTCACAGACCAACAGTACCGCAGAGTCACAGAAGCTTACACATGCCCAAGTCATAAAGTGACAGGGACAGAGTGCACACTGCTTCTCCCAGTTTAAGCTGCTATCTATGTCATATCTGCTACTGCCAATGAACATCATTCCAGAACACGAAAGCTTAAAGGAGCTAAACACTTTAAATACTAGGAAGATTTGGCATTTCACTTCTATTTTTACTCAGATTCTAATACTGCCACAGCAGACAATGTTTCCACAAAGCTAAAAACAGAGTAAGTAGAAAACACGGTGAAGCGGATCAGTAAGCACTTTAGATGTATTCATTCCAACATCACAGCACTCCTTAGTAGGCAGGGTTTCAGAGGTGAATAAACTGAAGCACAGATAGGCTTTACACAGAGACAACGCAAGCTGTTTGCGCTATATCCCTGATCCCAACACGGACTGATTGCCAAAAGCACTCGATACAAGTTTTGGACACCTTTCGATAATCATTAGTGATTATGGACACAATGACAAAATGCTTCCAGAAAATGGGATATTCAATTAATAGTTGCATGTTTTCATTCATTTAGCAAATGTTTAAGATCATCATAAGCTAAAAACTGTATCAAAATATAGCAGTGTTATCCAAATATTTAGAACACAGTCTAAATAATTATATAATGTAGACATCCAGTATACATAAATAGATTGTAACATCAAACAAATAAAGGGGAAATGCTCTCAGGAATCTAGACACAGAAGACAGAATTACCTTAGCCTAAGGTATTCAGCAATGTCTGAAAGGGAAACTTTCACCATCTCTTTCTTTTCTAACGTGTTTACATATGGTCTGCATGCACATATTTGTATTTGCATGTGTGGGTGTGCGTGTATGTAGATGCGTGGAGGCCTGAGGAGGACACTGGAATCCTCCTCAACTGTTCTCCATCTTAATTCACTGGAGCAGGACCTCTCAAGCCTGGAGCTCACTGCTACAGCTGGTCTGCTAGGCAGCTTTCAGTGGAGCCTGTCCCACATCACCATCACACCTATCCCTCATCTACATGGAAGCTAGGGACCTAAACTCGGGTCCTTATCCTCAGTGGGACTTTAACCACTGGGCCTTAGCAGAATCTTAAATAAACAAGCACAACAACAACAAGACTTTTATGGAAGGTTCTGGCAAAATCTCTTCCAAATCACTCCCTATAGAAAGGTCAGGTCCTCACTATGAAAACTGTTGTGGCGGAAGGGCAGACTGTTAGCACAGGCACACCATCTTGGATGTACAGGAGACTTAGAAGGCTGAGGTGGGCCGGGGATGTCAAAGCCCTGCACACAAGACAGACACAGTGGCAAAGGAGTCTACTCGCCCACCTTCATTTCAGAGCTAATGTGGCTCTGAGTTTCTGTTTGGCATACCTATAAATTCCTTTAAAACTCTTATAAAGAAGACCCAGCATGGTAGCACACACTTAATCCTAGCGCTTAGAAGGCAAAGGCGAAAGGATCTCTGTGAGTTTGAGGCCAGCCTAGTCTACACAGCCAGTTCCAAGCCAGCCAAGGGCTACAGTGAGTCAAAAATACATAAATTCCTACAGGACTAAAACAAAGGGAGTGAT
Organism: Mastomys natalensis; assembly: GCA_021653895.1. Taxonomy (NCBI): domain Eukaryota; kingdom Metazoa; phylum Chordata; class Mammalia; order Rodentia; family Muridae; genus Mastomys; species Mastomys natalensis. Next base: position 6,731 of record JAJTUV010001629.1, on the reverse strand, counting down.
CGGCCTCTGTCAAGCACAGCAGACCTTACCATTCTTCCTGAAACCTCACATTATAAAACTAAGAGGAGGGCTGGCGAGATGAAAGGTACAGGCACTTGATGCAGGCCTGACAACCTGAGCTACATCTCAGGATCCTACAGAGTGGCAGGAGAAAACCTGTCTGCTTGTCCCTCTCCCCACCCCCACCCCCACAGACACTGAACTAAAGTGGGATAATTACCTGAGAAATTATGGGTAACTGGGTCAAAGAAACATTTTTGACATTTTGTGTCGTTAAGGCTTTATTTAAACGTGAATGTCAAATGATACAACTGAAGGGCCCCTCATGGAAAATATACAAATACTAAATATGAGAAAGAACACAGGAAATCATCTTATCTGCAAGAACTATAGCAACTTGCAACTTTTAAAAGTCACATTTTTGTGGGTACAAACTCACCAACTAAATATAATCTAATTAGCATACTTCTACATTCTAAACCAAGAACCTGATTCCAAAAAAAGAAAACACTTCAAAGCACAAGATTAAAACCACAAACTACATCAGAATTTATTTAAATTTTTTCAATTAACAAAGCTCTTTTCATATAGAACTAAAAGCTGTGTGTTTAGGATTACTTTGACAGCAGTATTAACAGGAGATGGTGATCCATGACAGACTTCACTTATCAACTGGGCAACAACACTACAAAAATAATTAAGCAAGTATTACACATCTTAAGGGCATTGGTAATATTTTACATCATTTTTATTGTGAAAAGAAACACAGAGAATAGCAAGCAAAGAAAATCTGTCCGTCACCGAAGGCCCATCACGTGATAGGAACATGCAGGAGGAAGGCAGGAGAAAGGAACCTACAGCTAAGCATCTTCAAGTTTAGCAGTAGAGAAGGGTGCAGGGACTGTGTGGTGAGGGGCTGAGTGTGTCGGTCAGTCACGAAGCGCTAGCCTAATACTGGAAGATTCTATTCCCAGAACCAAAGAAGAAAGAAAACAGAGGAGGAAGAGGAGGAGGAGGAAAGAGGAAAGAGGAAAGGGGAAAGGGGAAAGAGGAAAGAAAGAGTAAAGAGGAAAGAGGAAGGACGTCATCATCTTCTGTAGCAGCAGCGGAGGCAGCGACAGCAAAAATCCAACACAGTAGCTTGAGCCAGGAGTGCTACCTGCCTATAATTCTAGCACTAGAGTCTTCAGCACTTTTCCAAGTTCAAGGCCAGCGTGGTCTATACAGGGAGAATCCGGCCAGCCAGGCCTACACAGCAAGACCCTGTTTCAAAAGTAACAAGTGCCTGGTAGAGCTGCCAGGTCTAGGACATAGAAATAACCCATGAGCATTACAACACAGTACAACAACTGAAAACTAAACTACAAACACACATTTAGAGGGGGCTAGGTAATAAATAGTATAACACAGACACAGAGACCAAATTCAGCCCCAAACTCCCTATAAACACAGCAGTGAGAATAAAAGTCAAGTCAGCTCTCTCCCTTTTGCTTTTGCTCTATGAATTTTTTCACAGTGAAAAATACTGGGGAGAACATGAATGCAAAAAAATCAAAAATAAAAAGGGAAATACATAAAACTAAAATCATGAGGGGAGGTGGTCCGGAGCAGGTTGTGGGTGAGGGTGATGCCCAGAGGGGCCTTGCCCTTCTCAGAGAAGGGGAGAGAGGATCTGCATGAGGAGGTACTGTAGGGCATGGGGGTGTCTGATATTGGGATGTAAAGTGAATGAATGAATGAATGAATGAATGAATGAACTCATCCATAATTTAAAAGTGCCTAACTAACCAGTAATAGCATGTACTTCAATAAATGTTCACATTACTGTAGTTGATTGACCTAATTCCATGATTTGAAAGAGAACAAGAGCATACAGGTATTGTAATCACCTTTCCACTGTGACAGGCGCACAAAAAGGTCAGTCACAGCAACACACCTGTATGAGGACGAGACCCTGGTCCTTACGCAGTAGCAGTGTTGCAGAAGCGCTGACTGCCACACATGGTCTTCTTTTATTAGCAATCTCAATCTCGACCAGAAACATCAGCACACTATTTAAAAAAAAAGCTAGCTTCAGCTATACTAAAAGCCCAGGGACAGCCTGGGCTACATGAAACCCTGTTCTAAACCAAACCAAACCATTTATATAAAAATAACTATGGGGGCTGGAGAGATGGCTTAGAGGTTAAGAGCACTGGCTGCTCTTCCAGAGGTCCTGAGTTCAATTCCCAGCAACCATATAGTGGCTCACAACCATCTGTAATGAGAGCTGATGCCCTCTTCTGGTGTGTCTGAAGACAGCAACAGTGTACTCACATAAAATGAATAAATAAATCTTTAAAAAAAATAACTGTGCTGTAACACATCCATGATTTCAAACCAAGAAAACTTTTATGACTGGAACTACATTCTCAATAAGCTGAGATGTGTTACTATCCCAGCGTACCCTCTAGACAACATGGCACTTGATGACTAGAAGAAAAGCTAATGGTGAGGTCAGAACAAAAAGTCACAGTTGCAAAGAATTTATACCCACAACTTTTTCATAGCTACTTCTAAAGTATTTGATTATAAGCTGACAGCTTCATAGATAGGGATTAAAAGTAAAATAAGATATGAATATGTCCAAGTTCAACAGCATAAAAATTACTCATAAATATGTTATGCCATATAGTTATTAATCAAGTTTATATTCTCAGAAATTAAAACACTATCATTTACACCAAAAAATGCAATGTTCCTTTCTCTAATAAATTCTTACTACTGGTCTATACTGGTGAACGGAACCCATGTTTCTTGTGTACCCAGAATTCCCTATCATAAATAAAAAGCATTCATTAGTCTGACACCTACGAGCCACTGTACCTTTGCCCTCACTGTCTTTTGACACCCCAGAGTCAAGGTCAGAAGATTCCTACATTCTTTCTTACCTGAAATATGTCTGAGCGACAGCCATGTCCTCTCTCGAATGTCCACAAGACCTTACTACTGAATTCACCCCACTTACTGTGTGCTGTGTGCATGTGTACAAATATGTATTAGTTCATGCACCGTGTACACACACGGTGAGGACAGAGGTTGGCACGGAGTATCTCCCTCTATCACTTTCAACCTCGCTTACTTGTTTTACATGTGTGTGCACATGCACATGTATGCACTACAGCACATATGTGGCAATCGGGTGACAACTTCTGACTAGGTGGCCTCCTTCCTCATGGGTTCCAGGAGTCAAACTCAAGTCATCCTGCTCCAGAGCCTCCCTGTCACCTGCTGGGCCACACCGCCATCCTCCTCGTATGTGCACATAAGCCCTAACACGCTGAATCATCTCCCCACCTGGCCATGTCTTCATCCGTGACTCCTGTGCTGCTGCAGGAGGGGTGGAGTTTGAAATGAGGCACAGAAATGCCCTTCCACCCTCTGAAGTGGTTGTGGCATGACACAAAAGCAATGGACCCATAGTAGAGGACCAGAGCTGGTCAGAGTGCACTTTACCACTCATCTTGGTCATCTTCCTCCCAGAGCATTCAAATCACTACATGTAGCCCCCAAAGTCACAAGTAGGAAAGTTCGCAAACTTAGCGATCTTTAGTTGTGGAGGTGGTGCTGGAGGCAGCGGCGGCCATGGTGGGGCAGAGTGAAGGAGGGCCTCGGCAGTAGCAGGACTGATTCCACAGTCGAGAAGCACTAGGGGAGAGAGAAGCACAAGGGGAGAGGAGAAGCACTAGGGGAGAAGAGAAGCACGAGGGGAGAGGAGAAGCACTAGAGGAGAGGAGAAGCACGAGGGGAGAGCTCCGACACTGGTCTTCCTGTGACTGCAGTAACACCAGGGGAAGGACACGCATTGCTCTACAAACTGTAACTTCAAGACATTGATTTGACCAACACTTCCACAGAGCTTATTGTGCCCGCGAGTGTCTGAAGCACTCTGCAATTCATTTAATCGTCTTTATGGCATAGGTACACACTATATCTGGTAGATGAAAATATTAAGGCTCAGAGAATCTCTTACCCAAGTTACACAGCTAATCAAGTGGTAGAAACAGGAATCAAATACCGGTCTGGCCTCTAAATCCATACTCTTAATCACTCTGCTAAGCAGTCATGTAGTGTGAATATATAACTGTGATTTTCAGGGTATATCATACTGACTTTGTACTAGACAAATATCTAACATTTCATTATCAGAAGAATTATATTTGGTAGTAAAAACAAATCCGAACCCATTGGTTATCCAATACCAAGTGGTCAGCCCTGAAAACATATACATACAAGTACCATTATACTCAGGTTACAGTTAATATATTTAAGAATACACAAGAACACACATACATACCACACACACACAAACACACATCAATAATTAAAGAAAACAAAGCCATAAATTTGAAAGAGAGCAAGGAAGTTACAGGAAGGAGTTGGAGGGAGGAAAGTAAAGAGAGAAATTATGTAACTATTTTATAATCTCACAAAAAGTTATAAAAATTAAATTAAATAATCAGTTATCTGGAATAGTGTTCACTGTTCATATTCATAAAATCATCGATAATAATATTCATTGAGGTACCTCACAGATTGGTAAGGTTTTATAGTTTTTTTAACTTTTTAAAAAATTGTATTTATTTATGTATCTTCTTTAAATGTAGGAGTGCTCTGTCTGCATATACACCTATATGCCAAAAGAGGCCATCAGATCCCATTACAGATGGTTGTGAGCCACCATGTGGTTGCTGGGAATTGAACTCAGGACCTCTGGAAAAGCAGCCAGTGCTCTTAACCTCTGAGCCATCTTTCCAGCCCTCTTTAATCATTTTTTAATCCTGTGAAATCCACACATACACAATAGGCTATTATGTATGAAATTATTAAAATGAGCAATGTAATATATGCAAAATGTAACTGTGTAGAAAGAGGCTATACCAACTTTTGCTAATCATAAATTTTATGCACCAGATCACAACTTTCATTGCTGCCACCAAGTTTTACTCTAAAAGCAGGTTACAGTACTAACAGACATTTAACAGCATAAATATACTTACGTTATTAATAGTATTAATTTAGTATTTTCCACTAAACCACATGTATCAGTTCTTCCCAAATCTATCAACATAACTGTATTTGCAGAGCTATTTTAAACTCTTTAACAGACTGGAGACACTATAAAACATTGATTATAATTTTATGGAGGATCTGAGATCAAACCAATTCAATGTTACAGGAACCAATTAAAATAACAAAAGCAAATACCCTCTGGGGTTTCAGAAAGAAGAGCCTTCAAGACTTCTGGAACTCTTATTGCAAGTAAGACAATAAGTTACATTTTGAAATAATTTCCAGACGTGTTATTACTAAAAGTAACTTCTCCATGAAGAGAAAATTACGCAAAATAAGTAAGTCTTACCAGCCAATCCAAACAGTGCTGAGATGAAATAAAAGACATCTGAAGACAACTTTATTGTCTATAATTTCTTAAAATACAAAGGGAAATTTTATGTTCATATAAAAACATTAAAGAAAATATAAAAATAAGAAAAACTTAAAGAGACACTTCTCAAAGCAGAAGGTGACCAGAAGATGGAGGAGGCTGCAGTCAGGCAGCAGCAGCCGAGGACTCCTACGGGAAAAGGTAATCAGGCAGGATAATCATGAAACGAGGGTTTGTCTACCAGGCTCAACCTGCAGTGAGTTTACAGCATAGTTTTCTGTACAAGCACAATGAAGATTTTCTTTCCATCATAATAAATACATAAACGGTTTTTTGTTGGTACCATTTACTATGCCTATTCTCAGCCCTAGGATATTTTTGTACCCAATCTCAAATTGGAACTGGGATGCTATCTGTCTTCAAAATGTTGAGTTTCTGGCAGAAGCACAGCTCCATGTCTAACAGAACTTTTATGCTCTACTCCAAGTCTTTTAAAGTGCTGTTCTTATTTAGATGTAACTAAAACCACCTGCACATTTAAAAGCATAAATCAAGACCTATTAGATACACTGTTCACTGGTACAATGGATCAAAACTTGTCTCTAGCATGGAGAATGGACCTAGTGTTTATTCAGCAATTTATCTTATAGTTAAACAGATTAATGCCTATTATTTATACATTTTATTTTAAAGAAATAACATTCCAAAGTTAGCTATATAATAAATGCTATTTTCTAACCACTGGAAAAGCAGAGAAATGTTACACAAAATTCTAATTTCCAAAACATTATGCCCAGACTGTCTACTACTAAATGCAGCCATCTTGCTTATCAGACTGCCATAGTATCACAAATCATTATGTCCACAGAGCTCTTAAGTAGCAATCTAACACACCAAAATGCCTACATAATTCACTCCATTTCATTATGCAGGCACTCAGTAATTTCCCATCGTCACAAGAAGGGCAAGTAGAGTTCAGTGAGACGCTTTGGACCAGAAATGGTGGTGCATGTATGCAAGTCTAACATTTAGGAGGCTGAGACAGGAGTGGGGTAATGGCATCTATCACAGTATCTGCCCAAACATGGAGTATACAAGTATACAAGTATACAGTACAAGTGCGCTCGCTCGTTCACGTTCCGCTCTCTTCGCTCTCCCCTCCCTCTCCCTCTCCCTCTCTCTCTCTCTCTCTCTCTCTCTCTGTGTGTGTGTGTGTGTGTGTTGTGTGTGTCTCCTTCCCTCTTTCCATCTCTCCCTCTCACCTCTCTCCCTGACTTAGGCTGAGAACTTTCAGGTAAAAATACCC